>JAYMTA010006075.1:0-10760 GCA_036897625.1 Pelargonium cotyledonis | reverse complement strand
TCCAATCCATCGTTGTCGTCAAACGTTGGATAAGAGAGGATGATGGATTTCGAAATTCAATTCACTCCTATATCACCGCAATCAAACGCAACCAAATTGTACTACAATTAGTATACACACTTTGATTTTGAACTCAATTTAGTACATACCATATGTCTTAGCCCAATTTATCATTAACAGTCTGCCAGTTGTATCGGTTTATGCTTACGTGTGCGTTTTTTTTTGCTAGCGTTGCTATATCCGGCACGCCTTTTGTTGACGCGACTCTTTTTGGGCACGTAATTGAGATGGATTTTTTTTCTTCGTTTTTCTAATTCCAAAAATTGAATCCATTCTCTCCTCACTTTCCCACGCTATAGTGTATGAAGCAAATAGAGTGATCGAAAGAGCAACACACAAAGCAATCGAATAAGAGAAATATTAGGGCTCAAAATGCGATTGGAGGATAGAGAAAAGGCGGAGATTTGATTTGTTCATCTGTGTTGTCAATGTTCGTTGGGTTACATTGATGTAGGAGGTGCGGAAGTCAAAAATGATGTCGGAATCGCCTGACATTTGACAGGCCAAAGGGAAACGACATTTTAAACAAGACACACAACTATGTTGTGTGGTCTATGAATTTTAGCCAAAAAACGTCGTTTAAGCCTTCTAATTTCATAATTATTAATTAATTTTTTTTTATTTTATTATTATCTGTAATACAGTTTCCAGCAAAACTGTAAGTCTGAAAAGTTGTATCCCTCTGTAAAGTTGGGACTCTTGTAATTTAACTGCAAATATACAGTTGTAGTGCAGCCTATAAATTGGTATCAGACTCTTGTTTTCAGATAGATTGAAAATTAATAAAAGTATTATTCAGTAAATTGTTTTCTTATTTCTTTGTTACTACGTCATACATAGGGATCAATCTTCCAAGTGAAACAAGGTATACGTTGTTTTAGGGTTTCTTGATTTTGCTAATGGTCTTGTGTAGTTTTATACAAATTTGAAAGTATACAAAATATGGGTTTTTGTATGTTGTATTCTAAAAATTGAGATTTATGTTGGAATATAAAAAAACTTTCTTTCCTAAAGGGTAACAAGTGGGGTACAAAAGTACTATTGTTTATTAATTCTACCATCGGGAAACATAAACAACATTTTGAATAGCTTTTGGTATCTTGTTTTGTAGGATGAGAGGCAAAAAAAGACATCTGGTAAGAAGATCGGGAATAACAAAGAAAAAAGGAGAGAATGTGTGGTTTAGTTGTGTTATGGTGGGGTTTTTACTTTTCATAATATTGATAGTCCTGAATATCTTGAGGGTAAAGTTAGTAGTGATACTGCTTAAGTTGAAGAGGTTAGCATAAGTGGTTTATTGGGTAATACGAAGATGTTAGGGTATTCAAATGTAATTAAAATGTATTATAGGAAGAGAATTGAACTGAACAAATTTGATGGTTTGGTGCTATTGGGTGATGATCTTGTTGAGACGAGGTTGAAAATCTTCTTGTCCAAATATGGTGCAGTTACTATTTGTGTTGAGCATGATCACAATGATGAGATGGAGTATGGAGTGTATGTAGATGAGGAACAAAATTTGGGTGTGAAAAGCGATGAGGAGAGAAGACAAAATGGATTAGTTGGTGGGAATTTATGAGTTCGAATAAGTGATGTAGCCGCAGGTAGTAGTTATCTACAAAATGAAGGGCAAAATAGTACATTGACCAAGGGTACAAAAACTATATCCAGACCTAGAAGTGGACTTGTAGTTGAAACACTTGCAGCTTCAGTTGGAGAACAAAGTTCCAAAAAAAGTTCTAGAAGTCACATCTCCACCATCAGCTAGTTCTTCTCAGGTAACCTGCGTCAACTAAATATGGTTATTTACTAGTAGAAATTTGAGTTTTTTTGTTAACACAAAATTTATAGCGATGTTCATACAATTTGTTCAAGTTCTAGTGATCGAGGAACCCATAATTGATGAAGTGTAGGCCGAGGAAGACATAGAACTTGATGAAATGGAAGATCTGCAAATTGGTGAATGTGCAACACTTTTGGTGGAGAGGTCCACTTTGTTGTTTCTGATATTCAGGATGAGGAAGTGGAGATAGCAAGATAAACAGTTAGAAAGTGAAAGAAAAAAAGAACTGAAGCAAAGTGGAGTACATTTACGGAAGAAGAAGGGAATAATGAGAAGCAAATTCAGAGGGAAGAATGGAATGTTGAGGATCAAGCTGCAGATAGTAATATGGACAGTGTTTACCACTCTAGTGAGAAGTGGATTTGAATCTAACAATGACCAAGATTGCACAAAGAAAAAGGTTGCAGTGGCCACAATATAACCCAAATCAACATTTTTTTATATTTTAGTTCGAGGTTCGAGTTTGCAGGACCTAAAGAATTTAAGGATGCATTGGGTAGGTATGTCATGAATAAACAAGTTGACTACAAACTCACCAAGAACACAACGAACAAGGTTTCAACAATATGTAAAAGGAGAGTTGATTATGATGGTCTGAGATGTGGTTGGAGGGTTTATGCAAGTTAGTAGACAATTGATGAGATTTTTAATGTGAAGAAGAAAAAAATAATTACAAATGCAACCCAGTTTTCAAGAATAGAAGTGTAACTGCTAGTGTAATTGCAAGTCATTACAAAGGAAGGCTTGATGAGAACCCAAGCTTGAGGACTTGACAACTTCAGAAAATAGTCAAGAATCACATGAAGACTGGGGGGAAGCTAAGAAAGCGTATTCAAGCTATGAGAATGCATTACGAGGAAACAATCAAGAGGGGGACAGAGGAGTTTAAGAAATTGTGGTCATATGTTGCTGAGTTAAAAGACTCTAACAGAGGAAACAATGTGTTTGTGCAAACACAAATAAATGAGCTAACTGTGGTTTCACAGTTCAAGAGAAAGTATGTTTGCTTGTCTGCTTGTAAAGATGAGTCTGTAGCAGGTTGTAGGAAGTTCATTGGCATAGATGGGTGTTTTTTCATGGGTATATTGAAGGGGAGTTTCTCACTACTATAGATATGGATGTCAACAACCAAATGTACCCTATAATGAGCAATTATTGAAGGATAGAGCACATAAAGTTAAAAATAGTTTCTTAGACTTCTATAGGTGGACCTTAATATGGAAGATGAAGTTGGTTGGTATGTTATTTCTGATCAACAAAAGGTAAACTTCTTTACCATTGATGCAACTTGCTGACTTTCACTTATTCTACTTATTTATGCAACTTAATAACTTTGAATCATTTGACAATGTGTAGGGTTTGATGAATGCCATACACACCGTTATCTCAATTGTCCAGTAGAAGATGTGTAGCAAACACATATATGCTAATTGAGAAAATAAGCATAGAGGTAAGGATCTCAAAGCTAGGTTTTGGGCTTGTAACAAGACAACTTATTTCAAGCAGTTTAGAAGGATTGTGAATGACACAGCCCTTACTATGAGTGAGTCAACTTATGTTGATTTGACTAAGTTAGAACTAAAGCATTGGGCTAGAGTCATATTCCGCACTGATGTGAAGTATGAGAATATGGATAACAATATGTGTGAAAGTTTTAATGCCACAATAATAAAAGCTAGGCATAAGTGTATAGTTTCATTGATGGAACATTTGAGATTCTATGTAGCTAAGAGAATGAGGGAGAAAGGGATAAGTGGGAAAAAAATGGGCATTTAAGTGTGATCCTAGAATAAAAAAGAGACTGAATAAAAGTAGGGGTTTAGTATGTGTAGAAGATGGGATATCACTGGAATCCCTAGTGCATATGTTGTTTGTGTAATTCAACATAAAAGGGAAGATGTTCGAGACTATCTCAACATGTGTTACTCTGAGGCCCGATATTTGAAAAACTACTTTTACCAGATTGAACTAGTAATGGGTGAAGAGTTTTGGCCAACTGTGAACCTACCTCAATTGACTATTGCCACCTAAAATTAGGAGTATTCTAGGAAGAAAAGGAAAAGAAAAGAAGATTGAAGGAACATGTAAGGTCAGGCAAAACCAATCAAAGCAAAAATAGGGACAAGGAAACAAGGCAGATGACTTGTGGATGATTTAAAAAAAAAAACTCATCACAATAAAAAAAAAAAAAAAAAGGATGCCTTGATAGGGCTTATTACCTAACATTAGAAGTTGAACATATGGCACAATGGGAGCAACATGTAATTTGGTTGGTTTTATTTTTTATCATTATAAACTAGTCATTTGTTATCATTAATGGTTAGGTTTCTTTTTGTCTTACAAGAAGTTCATGACAATTTGGATGACATTCGAATATCACAACCTCCTACATAAGAAGCTGAAGAACCCCCTCAACTTGAAGAGCAACCTCCACCTGAAGAACCTACTCAACCTCAAACTGAAGACCTTACGCCCTCAACCTAAACAATCACATCAACAATTGACTTACTTCCTCAACTAGATGCATAAGTCTCTGCCCCAACAGTTAATGGTATACCTAAAAGAAAATCATTTATCCATTCAGAAATCTATCATTACCAAAGTCATTGTGGCAACCACCAAAGTTTGGTTGAGGTAAGCCTCCTACTTACATGCCTATGCCTAGCTAGGAGGGAATTTGGTACGTGGCTATATCAAAACTCAACCACTTGATTGACATTTTAGATGTTAGTGTATTTGCTTTCAAAATATGTTGTTTGCTATTAAGTTGGGCATTCGGAACACATTGAAACTAGCTTAAATTGTAGCTTGGAAAAGAGACACAAATATTAATTTCAGAAAAAATTCTAACTGGTTCAAAGAGCAGCAAAAGGACCATCAAAAGGAAGAGGTCAAAGAGTAACAAAAAAATGGAATATGGATCAAACAAGCAACAATAAATCAGAACCAACAAGTGAATTACATTAACTCTTGCGACCTAACAATTTTAAACATATATCCTACCAACACAAATGTGCATTTTATGGCACATATAATAAACAATAAAACATCTACACACAATGACATTTATCAATTTCTCCTATTTGTACTAGCTACAATCTTTATTGTTGAGTAGCCAGAGCAACTTGATGAAGCATGAGATGACATCATAAAAGTTCTTATATCACTAGATATTCCTTAATTTATGTTCTTTAGTTGTTGTAACAAGTCAAACATATCTTCATATAACTCCTTTATGACAATTTTGTAATAGTCTTGATAAACTAATTTTTTGTTATGCCATTTGAAGAATCCACAGTCCATTGAAGCTTTCTGGAAAAAAATAGTCAATGTAATTACTTAATTTCACACACAAATTTGGATAACATTCATCATCATCAATTCTTACCTTGTACAATGGACATCTATAGAACCTTTGTCCAGGATTCTTAATCATCCATGACATCAATCTCACTGCAGCAACTTCATAACAACAAAAAATCCCGCCTTCTTTGTAGCGTTGATTACATATTAACTCAAAAAAAAAATTTTGAGACATCGTCATAGCAAACCCTCTAATTAACCCTAAACCATTCACTAAAAAAATCCCTAAACTTAACCACCAGATTAACACCAAAATGGGGTGGGCAATTAAAAGCCCAAAATTCAGAAAATGGAGAAAAGTAGAAGTAAAAGATAGAGATTCAAAGCCAAAAAGAAGAAACGAAGAATATTTATCAGTCGTCCTCCAACGAATGCAAATAAAAGAGAAGAATAGATTGAAATGATGTTCTGTTCAATCTATCTTCTATATTTGTTCTACCAGTTTGCTTTAAAGAAAAACGAGTGTGAGAGAGTGAGAGAACCAGATGAAGTTTTGTTTGGATTAAAAAAAATGAAAAGAAAAATTCCACCTTAATTAATGAAACGAGCCCGAAAATAGCCACATCAGCAAATAAAGAAGAGAGAGATTAGTGCATGTGTTGATCGTGCATGTCTTTTACATGTGTGACACATGTCGGGTTGTGATTGGTGGGTTTTGATGTGCAGGGGATGACCCATGCTAGGCTGATGAACAGTGAAAAGTAATGGCTAAAGTGGGTTCTGACCTGTATTAGTCATATCAATAGATTTTTGAAGATTTCATATTAGTACAAGGTTAGTAATGTTAGTAGAGTTGCAGACGCACATTGGTTAGTTAAAATATATTAATTTGTAATTTGAAATATAGTTGCTGGAAGATATTTTCTGTATAGGGTTAGTAATGTTAGACGAGTTGCAGATGAACATTTGGTTAGTTAAAAATCTTAGATGAATAAATTTTTAATATTATATTAATTTGAAATAAAGTTGTAATTATTTCAAATATGTATTCTTCATAAGTACGTATTTCATTAGACCGATTATGGACCGATGAAGTTGATATTTTTCACGCTTAATCTAATTGTTGTTTCGGACGTATCCATCGGATCCGATTACATCAATTTCGAGCCATATTTACGGATACATTACGTGCACTACTACTACTTCATATTTTTTTTTTAAGTAGTAGTAAGTAGAGTTTCATAAAGATGTAATGCATTGGATTTTTAATTAGCAATTGTTCATGACAACAAAGAGTGTTGCCAAATTTTATTTAAAGGCATTTAGCAAAATTCAGGACCGTCGGTTTAAAATAGGTTGGATAAGGACCGATTCTCGGCCGATAGAGTTGAAAATTTTCAACTATTATCAATTTTTTGTTGCAGACATATCCAACATATTAGAATTTTATAATTACTAGTGCAAGTAAATGGTACACAATGTGCACGAGTACTTGGGCAATTTTTATGGCTCATATTTGGAATTGGGCTTATGTTTTTGGACTTTCAGAACAAGCAATGAAATATTTAATTATTTGGGCTAATAATTTAGGTTGGGCTAATTAAATAGGATGAGTGTATTTTTGGGTCAGGTCGGTTTTAGGGGGTAAATTTTTAAATTGAATTTTTTTGGGGAAAAAACCAAATATGAAAGAGTTACAATAAAAATTAAATATTTGGTTTAACCAACAAGATTCAAACCATTAACCTAATGCTTGAATATTTAGCAGTTTAACCATTCAACCAACATCCCATTGGTTTTATGAATTAAAATTAAAATTATTAAAATTGTATACTTCATAAATGGATTTAAAAAAAATTGAACAATTTGTACCTGTAGGTCTGGTGTTCAGTGTGAACCTGCGGCTCTGGATTGATCAGTTTGTATAATTTTGAAAACTTTGTGATTGTGCAGAATTTTTCATAAAGAATATCGATAAGATCTTTAAAAAAATCAAGTTTTTTCCCTATTTAAGAAATTTATATATATGCTATTTTCTTATATTTTCTACAATGCATGACATGTTATATATATTATTTGGATTTTATAGCCGCCATCTCAGCTCTTGTGTAAGTCATGCTAGAGGACTATGCTAATGTGCAATTAGTGATTTCAGTTTGATTTTATTTATTACTCCTATTGCAGACAAACATTAGTCCATTGAATTATTACCCAGAAGATGGATAACAAGCACCTATAGGAGTTCAAGAGGTTGCATAGTATATGCACAATGTAGTGGATATTTGTGTAGTTTTGGAAAAATGAATTTGTGCACTTATGAGAATTTGTGTAACTTGGATACATTTGAAATTACTTTTAAGGAATATCGATAAGATCTTCAATTTAGATTTTCATAGAAATTCTTATGTTCCATTCATTTGACATTTCAAATACAAACGGAGTGTCCAACGTGTACTCACACGTATTGTAATTCGTCATCATCTAAGTCAGAATTTTTTCAAAATAACTAAGAACGTTAAAACAACACTTTACAAAGATTGAAAATATTGTCATCTCCATTCACATTCTTTGCTTACGATGCCTCACACATACCCACATTTATCGATATCAAAGACCAACGAAATTCGGCAAACGTATTCTACCCGTTCATACTAGTCCATATGGCCAATTCAACCAATTTCAAACTCCCCACTTCTTTTTTTTTTACACTTTGCTAACCCCACCAAATCACAATCCTTGAGAATTAGCTTCCATTTACATTTCTCCTTTACATTACAAATTTCAATACCCATGATGCATCTCATATTACAATTGTAATTAAATAAGGCTACCTAAACATAATCATATTACATTATTCTCAATTTAATTTAACAAATTAAGTATACAATCTTTATTATATATATGTGTCTTATTATATTAGGATCAAATGTATATACAAAATTTCACATATCATCACATGTTTCAATTTAAACAAATATCACTGTTTGTTCATATATATAATTAGCGAAAATAAATATATGTTTTTCTCTAAATACACAATAACATTTCATTTCTTCAAATCAACAATTTATTTTATGATCTCTCAAATACAAATATTTCAATTTCATAACAATATATGATTATTAAATATATTTTCATTTTCTGTTTTCTGTTTTCCCTCATAACAATTACATCTTTTATTCTTTAATATAGTTGTCGTATGATATTGGTCGTTTAATTTTTTTTCTCAAAATACAAAAAACTATACACCGAGAAACAAGTGAGCAGGAGCAGAGTATCTACATTGACGTTGAAGATGGAGGAGCACCAGCAGGAGCATAGGTAGATACGCGCTAGGAAGCAAGTTGTTGAACTTTATGAAATTCTTGCAATGTTGTTTGAAAATCTCTTGCAAGCTTGGCATCTTCTATTTTCTTACTCGGCTGATTAAATTCAACACAAACACGAATAAATTTGGAAAATCTCCGTTCAAATCCCATGTTTTTTCCCAATACCTTCATCTGCTGTTTTTTCTTCTTATCTTCTAGATCTTCTTCTAATTTTTTTCTCTTTACTTCTTCATCCCCTGTTTTTGCTTCTTCTCTTATGGATCTTGTTCTGATTTTTTGCTCCACTTCTTCATACCCTATTTTTTCTTCTTCTCTTATGGATCTTGTTCTCATTTTTAGCTCTTTGTTTTCTCTCTCTCTCACTTTGTAAAAGCAGTTAGGTAGGTTAGGTAGGTTGTAGGTATAACCCGCTCAAAACTCGGTTCAATAGATGGGTAGATAGTTCATATAACTTGGCTCATATCCCAACAAAAATGGACGGTCCAGATCACTCCTTACCATACATGCAACACACATGTGCTTGCTGCGCATGTATTAGTAGTTTCTCAAAAAAAAAAAAGTGTCGGATATACCCACATCAACAAAAATCGCACACGTAAGCATGAATCGGTACGGCTTGCAGACCGTTAATGGCAAATTGGACGGAGATGATTTTATTTAATTGACTTCAAAATCGAAGTGTGGGTACTAACTCTGCTACAACTATAGATTAGGTACCAAATTGGGTATTTGACCAAAGTTTAGCTAACATTTTTACCTTTAACCCAAACTTTTAACATACGTACCTTTGTGTTATATTCTTTCATTTCTTTTACAAACTGTTGATGATTTTGTTTAATTATTTTATTTTTCTAGGTGAATAGTAGTTAGCATGAAGAACAAATTCATCGTTTACCAAAAACACATCAAAATTTCAAACACAGCTCCAATTGTATACCACTATGATGAAATCACCAGCCACCAAACCGAAATCACAAATTAGATTTGTATTGACCAAAACTAGTTAGAAAACTAGACCAAACTTGGTGGTTCCAGTCGACGATAAGAACTAACACAAGTTTGCGGGAGGACAAAAGTGGTGGAGGCTCCAGTCGACGAACTTGGTTCCAAAAGGTGGTCGAAGAGGTCTCATTTACGACAACTCAATACATATCTCTCTCTGATACGATTCATCTGAGTTTGAGCTGAAACAAATGAAAAAATGGTGTACCTTTTGTTGTGAAGCTCCCTTCCACACAACAAGAATTTGTCCACCATAACATGCATCCTCTTTGGGATCTAGAAAAAATAGATAGCTATTGTCTACAAAAATAAATAGGAGATCATCGGAGCCCCCCTCGCAACACAACTCCCATGAATAAAGTCCATGTGAACCCTATCTTGATTCAAAATCGAGATCCCATCCGCACATAAATAACATGATAAAGGGAAAATTGGCTCCCTTGGTGAAGACATTGACTCAGAAAAACTTTCTCTAAATCGATTGGTCAACCCTGATAGATGTGCTATTTGTTTTATTGACAACGTTCATGTGAGATTCACCAAATGTTTCTCCACGTTACACAATTGGTCTTCTTTATGAGCTCTTTCCTACAAAATAAGATTTTCAAGTGAACGACCCATTTAACGTTTTTATCTTGTTCTATTTGTGTTGATTTATCTCACTACATTACTCGTATCAAAGGTTTAAGAAACGTGAAAAACATTGATAAGTATAACAATAGTACTTGTTGGATGTGCAACACAATCCTTTTTTCAATTTTATTTTCTCCTTAATCATGAAGAAGTGGAAGGGTCTTAGATAATTGTTGGGTAAACAAGAGTATTATTTAATCTCGTCGATTTATATAAAGTGATTAAATCATAAAACTTTTTTGGAAAACTTTTTTTTCATGTATAGTTTTTCACATGTATTTTCACATGTATTTGATGTTTCTAATGAAAATGTTTAGGATAGAAAATGGATAAATTTCAATATTTTAATGAATTTATTACAAATGTTAATATTTTGTACCTATTTTATTAGAGATTTTCCAAAAAAATTGTTTAATTTTTTTGTGTAAGATTTGAAATATTATAACAAGTTTGTGCAGCTTCTAAGTGAAAAACTCATAAATATTTTTTTGAGGCTATAACTCATCAATGTTTGTACATTAAAAATCGTAAATATAATTTTTATTCACTTAAATCGATAAATGTAAGTAAATATATTATAACATTCAAAT
>JAYMTA010006074.1:0-10761 GCA_036897625.1 Pelargonium cotyledonis | reverse complement strand
GGGAAGTGTGGGGAAGACGGTGATGCCCCCGTAAAAAAGCCAGACCAGCCATTGTCGTTGAAGTCGTCGAATTCGGGAGCGCACGAGACGGCGGCGGCGGAAAGTGGAGGCTGAGTAAGCTAACAGTAACGGGACAGGGTTTAATGTTTGAAGAAGATAGGTTTTCCTCGACAGTCAGATACTTTTTCGATCGTCTACATTACTTTATTATACTTGTTTTTGTACAGTTCTAATCAGATCCTGACACGTCATAGGGGAAAAGGAACAGAACGGAGGAGATTATAGCTCGTAGTAAGTGGGAGAGAGTGCCACATCAGATATCCTGCCTGTCGGCGCCACGTCAGAGCTAGACAGCACTGGAGTCGTTTATTAATGGATCGTTAAAATTTGACAGTCCGTTTTCACAGATGGCACAAAACCATGTTGGGCCTTGGGCTCGGCCCAAATCAAATTGATCCAAGTCATCGATCCATGTGGTGGGTGATGAACTTTACGAGGGAAAATAAAACAAATTAAAATTTAAAAAAACAATTAAATGAAGGGCGGGTGGTTTGGATTGGCGCCTAAAGATAAAATGTTTTGGTGCTAATATTCATTTCATTTCGTTTCCCTCTCTAGTTTTTGACATTTGTGAGACTGCGAGATACTATTTAAACCTCAAACCCAGATTCAGTTCACAATTGGTTCGTTCTCTCTCAGATCGCACAGAGAAATCAAGTACCATAGCAGCGGTTAGTGCAAAATTGGAAGAGAAGAAATGAGAGGTAGCGGAGGTGGATCGTCCAAATCCATTGCACCAAAGGCAAGGAAGAGAGTTGAAGCCGAGAATGGGAGCTGCAACTCCACCACATCTCTCGTTCGAGGCAAAGATGGCAGTGCCTTTGCCCGATGGTACTGTTTTTACTTCCCTGAATGCTCCTGTTGTGTTTGTTAGTCTCATTTTATTGCTTTGATTTCATCTGTTCGCATCTTTTGAGCGTGGTTTAGTTTTGGTTCTGGTTTGGTTTCTCATTTAATGTTTTTAATGAATCAATGGAGTCAAATCTGAAGTCTAGAGGCTAGATTCATTTTTTTCATTACAGTGTGGTTCTTAGTCTCATCTTAGGGCTTTCATTTCATCTGTTCGCATATTTTGATTGTGTTTTAGATTTGGTTCTGGTTTGATTTCTCATTTACTGTTTTATATGAATCAATGGAGTAAAATCTTAAGTCTAGAGGTTACATTCTTGTTTTGTTACTGTATGAGACTCAATTTTTTTTTTAAATGGGACTAATCTATGGTAGAATCTCAAAGTGATGTTGATTTTTGTTGATACGCAGTGAAGAGTGCCACAAGGATGTGCCTGTGGCTTTGATTAGCATGCACAATTGTAGCCTTGATGCCAAAATCAAGATGAATCTGGGTGTGTTGTTTTTCCTGCTTTCACCTTTTTTAGTTTTGCAAAAAGTGTTGTATTAGTGTTGATTATGCTCTCAAATGTACCTGTTTAATAGATGAGTACCTCTTATTTTCATGATTCAGAGGCTCAAGTAGTTGAAAATGCCACTGAGGTTAAGAAGCCAACAGAAAGGTAATAGCCCCCCAGCCTTTTGTACTATTTTTATTGTCCTATTGTGGTTTCAGCACCCAACTAATATTCTTGATCTTTCAACAATTGTGTAGCAAGAAGAAATCTAGTGGTTCAAAAGAACCAAAGGCAAAGAAGGCTAAAGTGGATAAGAAGGCCAAAGATCCGAACATGCCAAAACGTCCTCCAACTTCCTTCTTTGTCTTCCTGTATGATTGTCCCTCTCTTTGGCTCTTTGCTGTTTTTAATTTCACATCCAGCTTCAACAATATGTATTCTAATTGGACATAAACATTCTCTTTTAGGGATGAGTTTAGGAAAACATACAAAGAAGTCAATCCGGACTCTAAGGGTGTTAAGGAGGTAAAAGCCCATATTCATGAACCTGTTTGGCACAATCACTGGTCTACTTTTTATTTTTTACCAGTCATTTTAATAGTGCAATTCTGTGTTCTTTTCTTGGTGAAATACAGGTTGCAAAGGAGGGTGGTGAGAAGTGGAAGTCCATGACAGATGAAGTAAGCTATAGTTTAAGTTTTTGTTTATTGATTTATTTATTTTGTTTCCCTTGGTGGATGCTGAATTGCACAATTTTGTTACATGGTGTTAATCTGTGGTTCTTCAATGATTCTACTTCAGGAGAAGAAGCCTTATTTGGACAAAGCTTCTGAGCTGAAAGCAGAGTATGAAAAGGCCATGGAAAGCTACAATTCTTCAAAAGGAGATGTAAAAAATCTTCTTTACTTTTTCTTATTTTTATCATTTTTGGTTTCTTGAATCTACAATGCACCCTGTTGTGAGTTTAATATTAGTTTGTTCTTCAGGATGGAGATGCAGAGCAGGTTTCAGACAAGGAAGCTGAAGTATCTGACAATGAATAGCTAGTAGTGTTGGATCAGTACTATTTTGTCTAAATTTAGATCATTGTAAAGTTTTAACTCAATTTGCTGAATGAATTTAGTCTATAACAGACCTTTGAACCTTCAATCTCTGCTCCATTCATATGTTTATGTAAGAGTAAATAACATGTGGAGTATACTAAAAAGTGAAAAGAAAACAAAGTACAACTGGATAGAAATTGGACTAGAAAATGACTGTTCTGAGATGAAATGTTTCCTTGGTGGTTTCTCTTGCTGAGTCAGCATCTTACTGGCTCAACCTCCTATTATTCCTTTCCCCTACAAGGTGGCATTGGTTTGCCACATAAGCATAGATTGTGAGCATAAGCAGCTACAGGAAAAACATTATAAGGCCTGCCTTGTGGGATCTCTCCACACAATCTGTTATTCCTAAAATTGGCATGCTTTAAGCCTCCCAGTTCCAGCATGCTGCTTGGGATTTTTCCAGCCAGCTTATTGATTGACAGATCAAGCCATTGAAGCTTCTTCAGGAGCCCCAAACTTGCTGGAATTGTGCCTGTGATTTGGTTCCTTGAAACATCCAGCTTTTCAAGCTGAATCAAGCTTGAGATTGAATTGGGTATTTGGCCTGCAATGTTGTTTCTTGCTATGTTGAGCATCTTCAAGCTCAAGCCTTCTCTGAACTCAGGAACTGTTCCTGATATCTGATTCTTCGACACATCAATATCCTCTAAAAAGCTGCTTGTCTTGCTATTTAAGACCCCAGTGAGAGACCCAGTTATCTGATTTGAGTGGAGATCAATATAGGACAGCCCATCTGGAAATCTGACTTGTGAAAGGTTAAACCTGAGCTGGTTGCTTGAGAGCTTCAGCTTCTGCAAATTGGACATATTGGTGAAGAAACCTGCAACCCCATTAGTGAATTGATTATCTGATAGATCAATGGAGTTCAAGGAATCTGCTTTTGTGAACAGAGGGAGGGTCCCTTTGAGCTTACACCCAGCTAAATGGACATTCGATAGAGGCCTGCTTCGGATCCAATCAGGAACTGTTGTTAACCCGAGATTGTTGTAGGACAGATCTATCGACAAAAGAGAGGGAATGCCTCTAGCTAGGGCACCCGGTAAAGGACCCGACAAGGCATTTCTAGACAAGTTAAGGTACCAAAGGTTGCTCAATCTCGAAATGGACGCGGGAACCTGCCCGTTTAGCTGATTAGAGCCGAGTGAGAGACTAGTGAGGGACTTGATCCTCCCAATCTGGTCAGGAACTTTACCCGTGAGCCGGTTAAGACTCAACGACAAGTCCCGAAGATTGAGCAAGTTGCAGAGGGAATTGGGTATTTCCCCAGATATTTGGTTATTGGAGAGGTCCATAAAGGTAAGGTTTTGGGAAATGCCAACAAAATCTGGTATTGAGCCAGATATTGAATTGAAGCTGAGGTCAAGATACTGCAGATTCTGCAGGTTTTTGAAGGTGGGAGGGATTGGACCAGTGAGGGAGTTTCTAGGCAAATTGATCTGGAGAAGGTACCTGAGGCTCCCTAGGGTTGGAGGGATGGGTCCCTGGAAATGGTTGCCACTGAGAGAGAGGGTATTGAGTAAGCGCAGGTGACCTAGAAATGGAGGGATATGGCCTTGGAGTGAATTGTCTTCTAGAACCAATTGGGTCAGATGGGTGAGATTTGAGAAGCTTTCAGGGATTGTTCCAGTGATGTGCTTCATGCCAGTTATCACCAAAACCTCCAAAAACTGTAAACTGCCCAGAGAAGGGGACAGAGTGCCCTTCATGAAAAGGCCTCTCTCACTCGCAGGTCTCTGCAACTGCAAAGCAATGACTCTTCCAGAACCTTCTGGATTGCACTCCACACCCTCCCAATCTCCTCCACAGCAGTCTCTGCCAGTCCATGAAGCCAGAATCTCTGTAGTGTCCTTCAAGATTCTTGATTTGAAGCTCAGAAGAGCGGCTCGATCGGCCTCCGAGCAAGCAACAGTTGCCGGCGCCGATAGCGATTTCGAGAGCGGGAGGAAGATGAAATATACGAAGAAAAGCCATTTTCGAACCTGCATTTTGAGATGAGATGGTGTTTTTGAAAATTAAAGAAAAAGAGAAAAAAAAAATGGTGAGAATTAAGGAAAATGAGATCTGACAATGGTAGGTTGGTTTGGTTTGACGTAGACAGGAAGATTCAATGATGGAGAAGAAATAGATGTGGGAGTGAGAGACAAGGTGGTCTGAGCTGAAAGTGGAGCTGTCAATGATATGATGTTTATGTGTGCTATTTATAGTAAGTAGCTACTAATGGTTGGAGTTTGAATTTTATGAGGGGAATTTAAAACAACCGCAAGTAAATTCATGAGGTTAGGATCAAAATCACGGGGATTCAAATACACAAATTTGAACGTTGGAACTGTTGGAGCGCACCGGCTTCAATAATTCAAAATGTTTCAGTTTGCTTGGCTCCGGAAATAAATGTTCATGCTCTAACTAGAGCTATAGTGTTGGCTGGGTTGCAACTTGCAAACAAGTAAATGTACTTTTTGTTTTGTGTTCTTGTGAAAACGTTAATAAAAGAAATTCAAAATTCAATTATTCTCTCTGTTCATTGTTACTAAAGTTGGTAATTTGTGCTGCAACACGACATACACCATGAATGTTACATGTTTGAGCTCGTTTATTTTGTATTTATGTTGTATTCGTGTTGAAGAATCAACACATTTAGTAACTACGTTGACTGTCATGTTAGTGTTGGCCTCCAAAACATGCATAATAAGCCAAACACGAGTACTTAAGGGTATATTGTAACAAGCCAAATGTGTTGGGTCGTGTGGCGCTAAATGTATTATTGAATAGTGTTGTGCAAAATGTGTTAAAAGTCGTATTCGTGTCATGTTGTGTCAACATGATTCATTTAGTTACCGTGTTAAATGCGTCGGGTTTGTGTTGTGTTGTGCAACACGATTATTAAATGTGTCATGTTTATATTAAATTGTGAAACGCACAAACTACATTCAACTCGACACATACGTATAGATGACAATGCGGACCACACGTCTAAACAGACCATACCAAAAACACGGGTAACATTTTATCAATTCTAACATGTCTTAGAATTTAGCGGAAAAGACTAGTCATGACTGCCCTGAATTGGTTAGAGCATGAATACATTGGTTTTTCAGCTTGGCCAGCCGCCCGAATTGGCATGTCCACAAACACGACATGCATAAATTGTTAGCTCTAATCATGACTAACATGCACTAATAAGTCGGGTTATTTCCAGTTTGACAAATCTGATTGCCGTAGAAGCGAGGTAAGAGCTCGCGACTGGTTCATGGCTTTGTCCATTCACAAAATGATCTTAAATTCATACATAGTGGCAATGGAATGCGGTGATTGCGCTGGAAGAGAGACAGGGTGGTCGTAATTTCATAAAGCTAAGATAATTGTCTAAAATGGGTCTTTGAGGACCCCATAAAATAGAGGGTCCTACGCTTGAAAACCTAATAAAAATTATTGTCCACATTTAGAACAAGTTGACGTTATCCAATTCAAATTGCTAACAACTTTTTCCCATGAAATTTATAAAGAGTAATAAATCTAAGCATCCTTCTACCTAACCAAATTAGGTCATGGTGCATATATCTTCAGCCAGCGTCCCGACTCATCAACCAATTCGGCATTTATACATTACTTCTGCCCAGACCCATCGGTAGGAATCATATTTAGAGCCCTCATTATGAAAGCATATGTGAGGGCATCTTCTTGTAGTTTCTCAAATCTGCATCCAAAAAAAGTTCCCACATTATAGCATCAGGTGTTTTCGGAAATTAAAACGACAAACAAAACAACGCAACTAGAGGGGCAAAAAAGTCAGCAGGATGCAAATTTACGAAGGGCTATTAAGGAAGCATTGCAAAGTTTGAATGAATTAAGGTAATTTGGAACCATAAATAATGATTTTTAAAAAAATGAGGAAACAAGGCAAGCATTTCAAAGAAACTAACAAATATCTATACGCATGTGTTCGCACGCGTGTGTAGCTAGGAAGAACAAATGCACAAAATATTACCTTCCCGACTTTGAAAAATGTCCAGCACCGAGTTCGCATTTAAACAATAGTACATTGTCATCAGTCTTCATATCCCTCAGTTTCGCAACAAACTTGGCAGGTTCTGAATACATAACACGTGGATCTGTCATGATACAAAAGAGTTTAGGATGTCAGTATTAATATCTAATCAGTATTGACAAATGAACTAAAATATATTGAATAATGCATCAAATTTGACTTGGAACTCAATCATTATCTTATCTGTACTATCCTTTTTATAAATGACACAGGGAATACATAGTATACTAGGTAACAATATTAGGAGACAATTAAATGAATGATGTGACCCTTGAAAGATCTGGTAGTCAATAAAGGAAACCATGTGCCCTACCCAAAGCAGTTGGAGAAGAGGATTTAAGTACAGAGGAAACAAGATCTTCTATCATACCACGGCATAGAGAATATGCTACATAACTACGTGATAAGTTAACAGATACACTCCATATGTGAAATGATGAGCTTGGAAGCGAAAGAGAGGAGCCAAACTACCTAGGGAACATATATGCATGAGTTTTAATGAATTGAAGAGGAGCCAGAAACTTTCCAGCAGGCATATATATCCCTAGCCTGTAACAAGCCCTCGGCTATTGAAACTATATTGCCTAATATTTTATGCTGCTAAAAAAAACTAATATTTTATGGGCTTTCTCCTTCCAAAAAATTGATTTTAAGTACTAACTGAACATCACACCATTTCAGTGAGAATCTAAATTGCTAGAATGTTTAGGAAGTAGAATCAAGCAATCAACCGGTTCCCTCCCCAAATCACCCACGTGTCTTTAGGCACATATGCTTACCATTTAAACCAGCTGTAACAAGAATGTCCGGGTAATTTTGCGCCTTGACCTGAGTAAAATAATGCTAGAGGTCAGATAATAGATTACTAGATGCAAAACCGAATGAGTACATTCATGATTCAACTGTGTCAACTGTCAAGACTAAAGATGTTTTGCATGTTGCTCACATTATCAACAGGTGAATATGACTTCATGTAGTAGTAAAACTCCTCCTTCCTTGGATCACCCCATTCCTGCAGCAAGAGAAACATATCAGTTAGAACCAGGAGGTGAGTACCAACATCACCAGGGTTAAAAGCAGCAGCCTCGTAAAGTGAATGACAATCTTGGAGAGGGATCTGGATGATTACTGGACATCAAAACTGTGAAACTTGAAGAGACCTTGGGGGTAAAAGTATGAAATACTAAGTCCATTGATGCAGGCATGCAGCCCAATAACTTGAATTTCATTGACCCAATTGTTTGTATTAATGTATATCACTCCACAGTTATTATCTGACAAATCCACTAAAAAAAGGGCTAAGTAATGAATATGGATGGATTGATTATAAATACATGATCATGCATTTTGCAATCCCATCCAGTGGGTGTGACACATATCAATATATTCATATATGATATGTTTAGACATTCCCAATATCCAGTAAGACACAGATGCACAAGTTAAGTTATCAACTCAAGGGCAGAAAATAAGATATTTCAAAAATCTTTTCTCTCAAGGTATTTTATAGTAACCTGACAAGATCAAAATATCATGATATGATCATCCAATGTGTTCACCTAGCCGTAAAGGGAAAAAGAAAAGAGTCTGGAAAAAAAAAAAATTTACCTCCCACTCAGAGGTCGTAAGAGGGATAGTTGGATCTAGCATTGTAGTCAGAACATCTACAAAAGGTACACCAGCAACTGCAGCTTTGAACAAATCAGGCCTCATGTTAAGAACAGCACCTATGAGCAATCCCCCAGCACTTCTTCCATTAATACACAGCTTCTCCTTTGAAGTATACTTC
Organism: Pelargonium cotyledonis; assembly: GCA_036897625.1. Lineage (NCBI taxonomy): Eukaryota > Viridiplantae > Streptophyta > Magnoliopsida > Geraniales > Geraniaceae > Pelargonium > Pelargonium cotyledonis. The sequence continues at coordinate 2,415 of JAYMTA010006074.1, read as the reverse complement.
TTCTCTATCAAATACTCAGCACAAGCAATAAAATCTGTGAAAGTATTCTTTTTCTTTAACAATTTCCCATTTTCATACCATTGCCTTCCCATTTCACCACCCCCACGAATATGTGCTATCGCATAAATAAAACCGCGATCTAACAATGACAGCCTTGAGGCTTTGAAGCTTGAATCTATGCATACCTGCATGCAATACAACATGCTGTAAATGTTAAGCAAGTTCAAATGAAACTGTAGAAAGTAGAAACTGAAAAACAATAAAAAGGCGGGTACTATAAGAATGGAAGGACAAACCCTTCATGCCAACAATTTTTGACACTCAACTAAAAAGATCTTCCCATCAATGGATGATACAAGAATGCAAAGTATGGATCAAGAACATAACATAAATGATTCGAACAGCGTATTAATTGATATCTACATAAATTTCATGATTGGAACAGCTTCTTAGACAGGACTGACTAAGAGTATTCCAGTAATATAACTAGGTATATATTTAAAATATAGGATGTATAGCATCCAGATTATCAGCAGCAAAAACTGCACGTGGTTCTTCCATTACCTCATAAGAACCATAACCATAAAGTAGCAGTGGATCAGATCCATCAAGCTTCACAAGATTCTTCCGATAAACAATTGATAAGGGAATCTCAGTGCCATCTGGAGCAATGGCCCATTTCCTTTCAGTTACATAGCTAGAAGCATCAAACCCTCCCAACACCTGAACCAACCAAGGGACTTAATGAGTACACAACATGCACAGAATTAAGAGAGACGACTAAAATCGTAGAGAATGAGATACAATGCTACAGTGACCAAAATGTACAAGTGCATGGATTCTTCATACATATATATTTCAACTACACTTTTGAACAAAAATCCCACACATGTATGAGTCATCACGCTAACCTGGGTACATTACTAGATATTCACGGCGAAACCTTCCATTATATTGAAACATTTGATAAGATGATCAGAGGCTTTGAATCAGGTAAAGTTCTGAAAGGACATTAATTCAAAAGAAAAATGTCTATTACCGATTTTCACAAAGTATTTCAGTCCCATCGATTAAATTATAGAAGAAAAAAAAGGTGCAATCATCTTCTAGCTTTTCTTTGAATTGATGCAACTTTAGAAGCGCCCACACAAAATTAAGCCTATGTGTCGAATAAGCCAATAGTAAAGTCTCTAGAAACTTGATGAATCCAAGGGAGAACATTGAAACTATTGTAACACATTAATGGAACAAAGTCTCTAGAAACTAAACCAAAGGAGGAAAGCCACATGAAAAAGTACAAGTGAACTGTTCTTACTTTAGAGCTACAAGAACATCAACTCTCTAAGAATTGCCAAATATGTAATAAAAGTTGCCAGTTTGGATCAGTAATAATACGTAGACGTTATTGGAAATGAGACAGTGGGATCAGTTACACTTACAGCAAAATAAATTTCTACATAGCACAGGTTTTAACAATCCAGTTTTATAAAGATTTAAGACAGTACTTAATTTCTCTATCCATGCTCAAACAACATAAAGTAGTGACAATTTGATGCAAGCCTTACTGTTCTTCACAAACATCAAAATCAACTTGTCAGCTACACTATAAATTGAGTGCACCTCTTCCGTTTACCACTTTGCCTTACTCATCTGAAATTCTTCTTTTATCGACCCAGAGCCTTCTACTACAGATTATTTCATGCTCAATGAAGCAAATATGTGGTTATGAAGTACTGTATAGAAAAATCTTTTATTTTCTAATACAAAAGCGACGAAAGAGTATTCACAGATGATAAGAAATCATTCTCATGTGAGATATTAGAGAAAATAACTATGCCTAGAGAGCCCATGCCATACCAAATTTTATTGCAGGGAGGAATCAGAAAGTAATTAGCTTACCGTTTCGACCTTCTTCAAAACAGATACGCCTGTGTTCATATCGTAATCATATACTGACAGAGGTGTTTTCATTGAGCTATAAGAGAACCGTAAAATGCTGGAAGAGAACTGTGATTCTGATGGATCCACTGAATATACAGGGTCAATAAAATCAACAACAAGACCCCCTTGAAGGCTTGCAAGTGGTTCTCCAACAGCTGGAAGTCGATAAGTAATTACTTTTGGCAGACCATTTTCACGCTCAAATACAACGAGATGGTCACTAAACAGTTGTATGTCCTGAATTTTAACACTGTAAAAACCCAAAACATAGTAAAGTCATTGTAATTTTGTATAACATTCTTCTGACTGAATATGCAAAACATAAGTTGAAAAGTGCCAACTGGCATGCAAAGGGAACAAAGATAGAACAATGTGTCTACACTGTTAAATTTCAATAACGGGCTAAATATAATGGTTTGGGCTTCCCATACTAAAAGGTCGACCTTATTAGTAGGGTTTGGCTTCCACCATTAT
>JAYMTA010006073.1:0-10762 GCA_036897625.1 Pelargonium cotyledonis | reverse complement strand
GGTCTTTCAAAAACCCTCTTGGGACGTGGAGTGCCCCTTAGAGAACCTCCACAAAGGGGAGCTCACTCTAGAACTACTGAGAAGAAGCGAAATCCCCGACCCCCACCTCACAGCTCTAGAGGGGGCCTCGAGTGCCCTATACTTAAATAAAAATCCATAAATACAAGTTATTTAAAAATTACCTTTTAAAAATCATAATAATATAATAGAATGTAAACAACTATGATTTAAGAGAGGTCAAACTCCACAAGTATAAAAAACAAGCGACAAACATAAATGTTGCTTGAGAAAATTAAGAACTCTCAAGTGTTGCACCATTAACTGACCGTTGTAGCACATGACACGTTCGTTGCTGCAATGCAAAGCTAATTTCACTTAAGCTTCCTGAAGTGTTCGCAACGAAAAAGTTAGGTAGAGTATCTAAGACCATTGTGTCGTAGTGCCGACACCGCAATACATCGCAAACCCATATTTTTATAGTTGAAAATATTACCCTATAAAAATCATTGTGTTGTAGTGCATGTGTGCCCATACCACAACACTCATGTAACGTCCCAAGATTAAAAATAAAACGTTTAATTGAACCCAAAAATGCAATCAAAGTGTTGGAATCTTATCTTAAAGTGAAGATGTAGTGAATTCTTGTAAACGTACCTAACCCAGAAAAAAAAAAGAAAAAAAAAAAGTGTTCCTCCAAATTAGCTTTGCAACAAATCTGCCAAATAACCTATATGCATAAACACTACCACTACAAGAAAATTGCTAATCAGCTACGGAATTTTCCGTGGCTGATCTGCAAAATTCTGTCGCTAATCATTGTTTGCGACGAGCACGCGACGGAACGCCATCCATCGCTAAAAACCTCATCGCAGATGGTTAGCGACGGGGTTTTGTCGCTGATCAGCTACAGACTTTCATAGCTGATTCCGTCGCTGATATTTAACTATTAGCGACGAAATCAGCGACGGACTGTCCGTCGTTGATCCTAAAACCCTAAATTAAAACAGCGCCGTTTAGATTAGTAAAAGTGGATAAGTTCAGCACGGTACAATCGTCGCTAATTAGCGACGGTTCATTTGCGACGCCTTAGTCTGTCGCTAATCATAAGCGACCAATGAATAGCGAAGGATTTTGTTTGTAGCTAAAACTTTTGCACCAATTTTTTTTGCGGGCTTGTTCTCGCTCTTTCTGGGACCGACTTTCCGTCGCTGGTGAAAAAGAGTCGTCGTTGATCAGCTACGGACAAAATCCGTAGCTGATTCCGTCGCTTCTTTGCGACGAATTTTGTCTATAGTTGATTTTGTCACTGATAAGAGTTTTTCTTGTAGTGGACTTGGCATTTTTCCTCATTTGAGCCACATGCCCACACCATTCTCTGACTCTCGCTCATCTATTTTCTCATGCTCAATCTTTCACTCAAAAGAAACAGTCCAGGACTCCTCAATACCCTATTCTTCTAACCAAATCCGAGTCTCCCCTATGTTTCACAATAATCCTCTCATATATTTGACACTCATGAGAGCCTCTTCGCATATATGGAGTTCATGAAAGTCCTTTCTCATATTCCATTAACATGATAGGCTTTTACCATCTTCAAAAACCTTGAGAGGCCTTACGCATCTTTGGAGGCTCTAAGAGCCCTATCACCTCCCCATATCTCATGGAATCCCTGTCACCTCTTTGTAGCTCAATAAGGCATCTTGATGCTTGCCACATCAAGATTCACAATTGTAACATGACCATCGCCCCTCAAGTTGTTAGAGGTTTCGCTCTAGGAAGATAAGCACTCTTAAAGACTCCAATTACCCTCCAAAATGCCCTAACAGCGAGTAGAGGCATCAAAACCTAAAATCAAAACCTGAATAAATACCCATAAAAGCAATGTCCAAGGGACAAAACATGGTGTCACACAATTACCCTTATTAATACTAGTTTAATCATGTGATGGAAAGTCATCATTCCATAGATGGTAGTAGAAATACCCCTCCATTGTAAGAGGTAAAGATCATTAATTACTACCTACCACTTATCTCTCCAAAATAATTCTCTAGTTTTGTGTCATTTGAATTCCTAGAAAAATGATCCGATAAAAGAGCTGAGCATGCCCTAACCACATATTCAAGAGACGACATAGGGTTCAAATAACCAAACATACTATCTATAAGAAACGACGAATCATCCTCGTTCTTATTTAACTAGTACCCTAACTTTTGGAAAAGCTTAAGGTCTAACTCTAATGCCTAGTACTCTGCACAATTCTTAGAGCCATGACCAAAGGAAGCATTGAAGGAAAAGATGAAACGACTTGAACTGTCCCTCAAAATACCAACAACAACAGTAAGGCCACCACGTGACCATTCACGTTAAGCTATATCTACCCCTATTTGGGAATGTGTAAGAGATCAATCTTCCCAATTTATACCTCAAAATTGGGGTAAGAAGATTAAACTCATAGAAAAAAACTACCACATAAACCAAAGGGACACGCATAATCCTAGCCAAATGATATATATTACCCGAATCCAATATTCGACTTGATGGATAATATCCCCCCAAAAGAAATGGCCACTACATCAAAGAAAAGTCTATTATAGCCTCTTTATAGCTCCCACAACCTATAAAAACAAGTTATCGAACTCTCATCAACCTTTAAAAAGTCATTTCCGCCAGTTTCCCCAAAAACACCAAAGACCAACCCAAAATGAGAACACAAGGAACAATCCCACTCACCCCCTCTATAAAAAGATATTGGATAAATTTATCAACATAAGAAGAACAACAACGACAATTGAAATCATCAAGAAACCCAATCTCAAGCACTAAATCCACACAACCTCCTAATGTGCAATTTAGATATGGGTCAAACAAATGCATCATGTGGGGTTGACAATTTATATTAAATAAATACAATATTATCTAATGAAAAATGACATGTGGATATCATAAGTAATTAATAATTATTGATGTATTTGTTTAAAACAATCAAAACGGGTACACTAGATTTCATTTGTCTTCATGTCCACGTGTTAGAAAATTTCCTAAGTGTTCGATTTTGTTTAAGTCTTAGGTTATAAATTCAAAGTTAAGGTATCCGAGCGTTTCATGCTTCAAGCATGTGACCTGAGCAGAGGCAACACAACAAAGAAATGGGTACTCAGGATTTTCTAGGACACCGCCTCCGGCATAAGAATGAGATCCCGTCTAGAATACACGAAGCTCTAAAGAGTGTTTAGAGAGAGAGAAATATAGAGATAAAGTGATATTTCAAGATTGAAAATCTATCTATCTCTTACAAAAAGTTAAGGCGTGTTACTCATGTGAAACGGGTGTGTTTGTGTATCCTCGTATGGTTTGCGCGTTTAAGGGTAATTCTCAAAGTTTTTAGGAGCCTCTACCATGGAGTTTAGTGTCTTAAAGCCCTGGGAATGCTTGTTTACTACAATCGATGCTTGTCTTGTCGTATGATCTTGATAGAAGATTGAAGTGATATTCGAGATGGGGTTCGGACCTTGACACTCATGCATAATGTGTTGGGGCTTCATTTGGGCCTCAAGATGACCTGTATGCATGTTGAATGGACAAATGGTCTTTTACAAGGAGTCGGATAGTCTCACTATGACGATCGACCTGATGTGGGTACCTTTGTCCTCTGGCGAAGGTCGCACACTAGAGTGGGAAAACTTGATACATCTAACAGAGGTCATGTATTTGTGCCTAGTTGATGATGAAAGCTTGATGGATGGGAGAAATTTGATTTAGCATTGTGAAAGCAGTGCACGACCTTTCTTGGGAGACGTCTAGAAGTCATGGGAGTGACGGTCTATCCTTTGGTGGGGGTCTGTCCTCTGGAGGATGTGTTCTCCTTTATGCAGACTCGATAATAGTGACTTAGCTTATATTGTGGCTCTGTGCTAGGGTCTCCTTCTTTGTGGAAGGAGCATGGTCTTGCTCATGAAAAATTGTGGAAGATGCCTCCATGGGGCTCGCCGAATTGGTGCATAACCATTAACCTTGGTGGAAGACATGGCCTTAGAAGGGTCAAGGCACGAATGTGGATGTGTGTAAGTTGGAGGGGGGGACATATGTGGAGGATTGAAGCTTAGAGAGAGGTTTGATGGAGTACTGGGACGTATGACCTTTGGTGGAGGAAGGTGAGAGAAGAGACGAGACCTCTAGAGGAGGTCATGGCCCTAGTGGAGAAAGCCTGCTCGGTTCTGTAGAGAAACTCGAAGGTACGAAGTAGTTTTTTTGGTGGGATTAGTCATGATCGCTCGAGCTTTCTTGAAGCTTGGGTGAATAATGAAAGCACAAAGATGAGAGGAGTTGGTCTCAATTGAACCATGGGGAAGGTTTCACACCATTTTCCATGTCTTGAGGGACCTCGAGTGCATTCAAGGTGGCAGGCATGCATGGCATCCTCAATCGAGGTTGATGTCCTCCCATAACTTTGGTCACGTAAGAGGTTTTTCGGTGAGGCTGGATGTCCTTGGATGATTTTGAGGACCTTGAGTGCGTCCCGTAGCTCAAGGCACATGTGTGAGCTATGAGTGAGATTGGGCGAAGAGGTCGGAACTGAGTCCGCAGAGCAACGGTATGAGAGTGAGTTCATAAAGACATGGTTTGGGAGCAAGTATGTGAATCCGTCTCATGAGATAGAGATGACGTAGTGCTCAAGTGTCACGTGGCATGCTGTCATTGGGCAACATCAATATTTATATATAAAGATAATTTTTTAATATTAATTACAGAAAATTGCATATAACCTCTATGGGGATACCACTAAAAACGTATACCCACCCTAAACTTTCAAATTTGGCAAATAACTCCTTGAGCTTGCCAATAGTGGATTCTGTTATGACACTATTAGTTGAGTATACGAAAAGAATAAAATACCTTTAAGTGACTTTTTACACAATCAAGAAAAAAGGTTCAATTTAGTCCAAAAAATATCCAAAACATTTGGATTTAGTCCCTCAACTTTTAAGTGTTTCAGAATAGTCTAAATTTGAGCAAAATGATTGATTTTAATCCAAGTTTGAGCAATTCGTTTGACGAAGGACATTCCGTCAAGTGTGCTGACGCGGACTAATTCCACATCAGCACATCTAATGGGTTCTGTCTCCCAATTTGACGGAATGTCCTTCCGTTAAATGTTTTCGTCCAACTTTGGACTAATTCCAATCACTTTTGTGAACTTTGGACTATTCTGAAACACTTTCGTTCCAGATCTGCAGCCTCTACCACACCACTGACGAAGCTGAGCTAGGATTCGGCTCCCACACTATCAATGATTCTCTAATGAGGGTAAGTTGACCTCCAACTGTTCCAAATCTGCTCCAATAGATAGAGGAGGAGCACGGAGGAAAGTGACGAGCTTGATTCGGTGAGGTTGGCTCCATTGAATCATTTTCGTCTTCACTCCATCTCTGGCGTCGACGGTGTCATACCACATATCTACTTATGGAGAAGCATCCAGATCTACTCCAACCGACGGTTGTCTCAGCGAAATGCCGTTCACGCCCAGCTACATCATCGATCTCCGCCGTTCACGCCTAGCTACGTCGTCGATCTCTGCCGCTCAAGCTGAGCGTGCTCTGCCACCGAGCTTTATCTCCACGAGCATGACCCTCCTAATTCTGGCTACGACAACTCCGATCATCGTTGTTAGGCTTATTGACGCGTCCCTCATCTTCGCCCGTCCAGCTCTGCCATCATTGACCGTACCAACTCCATCTCCTACGAGTTCAAAATTTTCAAATCTAATTTGGCTCATTTTATTTGGTTTTCTTTGATTTGATTTTATTTTGATTTTGGATATTGTGTTGATTTGATTTGAACTGAATTTTTGTTTTGAGTTTTTTGAATGTTCATCAATTTCAGCAATCGAAAATTTCATAGGGTCGCCAAAATTTTATATCATTTTGATATTTTTGTCAACAAATAAAAATATATGGCATGTGCTATGCACATGATACAATCTGTCACAAATTCCAACCAACTGAACAATTTTGGCAAGTTCAGAGGGTTATTTGTCAAACTTGAAAGTTTAGGGTAGATATACGCTTTTAGTAGTAATTGAAAGGTTTTCTATGGAAATAAAGCAGAATAATAACAATTTTTTCCATAGAACTACCTTAACCCGGATCACTCCTAGAACGTCCTACCTTGTGGTTTAGTGAATACATTTGACAACAGAGGCTTGTTGTCATGCTACTACGTTGATTGAGGTTACTGCTCCTTGATGTTCCATCCATGATTTGATCATCTAAAGCTTTGTCACGTGCTTGAAAAAATCAACACGCCATCTACGAGCCCACCTAGGTCACTTACTCCAGTTCGAGAACTAGTTGTTCTCGGATCGTGTGTGTTTTTCAAACATGTTGATGGAGAGGGGTTGAACATCATCGTAAACACCAGCACATGAGGCTCGTGTCTCCAAGGTATCAACCCTGAGGTCAAGCTCCTCGTCCTTGTGTTAGCAAGTCCCGAGGACCCTTCGTATGAACACCTCAAAGTTGATATTATTCGGTGTTCATCTCTAGAATGATGGAAGCCCTCAAAATGAATTTCCTCTCATGTTCTCACATCTTTCCAGCTATGGATTGAGTATTTTGTGGTTGCCATATCATTAATTAGATGAAAGAAAGTCAAATTGAATTGATCAAATCAATTCAAAAAAATCTATCATCTTAACCACTTGAAAACACAATCTTTGAATGCCTAGCATTCAAAACTAGATGACTTTATTTGTTTGGCCATTTATTTGGGAATTCATGGGCTCAATGTGTGGGATTCTCATCCATAAGCCCCACATAAAATGACATTTCGCCGAAACATAAATCAGCCCCTAAAATGCAATTATGTCAAACTGGTTTTATGTGCTTCAATTAACCACACGAAATACCTAGAATAAATGGCTCAATTGAATTGGCTAATGGTCCAAATATATTTGAAGATCATTCATAGCAATCTTGGTCTAAACAATTTCGAGAGTTTCTATTGGTGTGTATATGTTTGGAAACGTTTCCCAAACCTTCTAGAGATTCGCAAAGATTCGCTTACGCAATATCCCATATGGGTGTGACCCTATGGGATGTCACAATGTTGGCAATGATGTCAAAGACGTCATAAATACGGAGCGGACCCTACCAAGCCATCAGTGCTACCCAAGTTGTGAGACTTGACGTGACTAGTCAAATTCCTATGAAATGTAGCTACTAAATGTCTGATCCTTTTGTTCTTGATATCTTCATCTGAACACGAGCCATGGATTTTCATACTCGTATGGTCTGGATCATATGATATATTGATCCCGAGCATTTCATCAGAATAAAAGATCACGACAACACATGTCGTATGATCATTTGGGTGCACCTCTCCATAACACATGTCATTAAGGGGCCCAAAGATATCGCTTCGTTGGTTCGGATGGACAAATCCTTTCTTGACCACTCACCACCTATTTTCATTACTTGTGGTGTACCCAATGTCAACCTTATGAGCAATCATGTTACGGATGTCGTTTGACTAGATCAAATCACACGACTCATCATGTCAAGATGTCTATGTTGATCTCAAGTCTAAGGATCAACACATTTTGCCACATATCTAGGAGAGTCGCTTATGACATCTAAGCAGTATCCTAGTGTAATGGTTCACTAACCACCACCTACACTGTTGAGTGACATTTAGGGCTGGGCATCGGTCTAGAGCCGGACCGAACCGAACCGAACCGAAAGTTGCATAATCACATGACCGAAGACCGGACCAATCATAATCGGTCCATGGACCGGATCAGACCGATTTTGAGTGGTCGGGATCTGGACCGAACCGAATGGACCGATTTTTATTTTTAAAAATTAAAATTAAAACTTTTAAAATCAAATATTAGATAAAATATTAGCAATAATTAAAATTGAAGCTATGAAATCAAAATTAATGAAGTATAATCTACAAAAAGTGATTAATTTGTTTTGAAAAATACAATTACTAACATAATATATGTTAAAATATATAATTAGGAAATAAATAATCATAATTGGTTTAGACCAGAAAAGGAAGGGACCGACTCAGGACCAGACCGAACCGAAAGTTCCATAAAACTATACACCAAAGACCGGACCGAATTCTCTCGGTCCGAGCCCAGTCCGCCCCAATTCATGTCCAACCCTAGTAACATCCCAATATCGTATGACAATTATTTGTCTTCAAATAACAATATATTAATCTAAAATGTATCACCATTGACCGTATCATGACGATACTCAACTAGGGACACGTTTAAGGATAAATGAATTATCCTATAATCAATCTTCAAGAGTACTATCTATATCACAGAGATAATATCTGAAGATTTGACAATGCCTACGGTTATGATGTAGCCGATACTACAAAATGTCATATCACAATCGATCATACAATTAATTGATCTCTAAGACATATTCTTAACAGTAACCTCATAAGAGTTTTCTGCAATTTGATCTATTAATTGTCGAAGGGCAATTGTATGCTACTAATATAATCTTGGACAGGTTAATGCCTCATCATTATCTTTTGTATTACTTTAGCTACAATTCTTTTTAGGGTTAAAGGCAAAGACGGTACCCAAACTTTGGGTTGAAACCCAATTTAGTACCTAAAGTTTAATTGTACCAGAATTAGTACCCAAACTTCAATTTTGAACCCAATTTAGTACCTACCATAAAAAACCGTTAAGCTCTCCGTTATCCTGCTGCCTTGTCACCTGTTTAGTGCTGACGTGGATTTTTTTGATGATGTGGCACCATATGATTTCGCCGGCTACCGGAAAATTCAATAAATGAATTTTCTGCCGATCAGATAATTCAAAAATTAAATTTTTCGATGACAAAAAAAATCCAAAAAAAATTGTCTTTAAATCATTATAAACATAAAAAAGAAAAAAGAGACAAATATCAAACAGAAATTCAGTAGCCCCAATTTGAAAGTCCCAACAATCAAAACCCACAATTAAAAAATCACAGCTAGTATCAAAACAAAAAAACAGAGGAAATGAACTGCCAAACATTTTCACTCTCAAAACTCAACTACAATGAACTACCAAACATTCCCTTTTAGCCATTCGTAACACCTACCACTCGGACGGCAACGAATTAGAGACCTGCACTAGCTCTCTCCACTTTTCTGATCATTGGAATCACGGAGCTTCAACTTCCCATCCCGATCACCGTCGTCTCGATTTTGCCTCTCGCTATAGCTCCGGTTGCTCTGTCTCTGTTGCTCTGTTTCTTAAATCTTTCTCCGGAGTCGCTTCCCTATACGACGGCGTGGCTCTGACGTCGCCGTGAGTTCTCCAAGCAAGGCAGCCAGAGATCTGAACCCCTACCTGTCGAAACCTCTCCAATCCATTGTCCCCGACGACATCCCCAATAATCCATCTCCCTCCGATCAAAACCCTACCCACCGGAGATCTGAAACCCTACCCGTCGTCAGAGAATGAACACGATGTCGCCGCTTAGGAATATGGAATGACGAACCGTCGACACCGCTTACGAATCTGGGATTTTTTTGTTTCTTAATTAATAAAAAATAATATTTCCACGTCATAAAGAGCCCAAACGAGCCAGGTCATCAGAAAATATCCACGTCAGCGCAAATCAAGTGACATGGCATCTACATAATGAAGCGCGTAACAGTTGTTGACGAAAGGTACTAAATTGAGTTGAAAATCAAAGTTTGGGTACTAACTCTATTACAATTAAACTTTAGGTACTAAATTGAGTTTCAGCCCAAAGTTTAAGTATCGTCGGTGCCTTTAACCCTTCTTTTTATGCATTTTTCATGATTATAATATAAAGGTGAATAGATTGGATGAATAAAATAAGAACAAAATGATATATCAAAAGATTGTTTTTTTTAAGGTGATATATCAAAAGAATTAATTAAAACAAAATTACTATGTGAAATAATTAATCGGCACAAAAACCCAAACTTGGAATCAATTTGACACGAGATGAATAATAAATCAACCATTATAAAACCTTGATAGTGATAACAAAAATATGAATTTAGCTCACATAATTGCGTACGTTGCATATCTTTGTCCCAACATGTTCACATAGGCACGAAAGAGACATACATAAGATACCCCTCAAATTAGTTTTAGTTTAATATAAATAAATATATAGGTTTGGTCCATCTAAAACATTTTGGACTATGAGAAATATTTTTCAATTAAGTTAATAAGATAATCTTTTGGATTAAAAGCAAAACCCTACGGAATTGCGTGCGGCGGCTAGGGTTCATTGTGCAGCGGCGGCGAGTGAAAGTAGCAGTTCTAGCGGCGGGTGGTCTTGAGACGGAGGGTTTTCTGGAGAATACTAGTAGCAGCGGCGGCGGCTCTTGGCAATACAAGATCTGGCGAAGCGAGGACTCAAAGCGAAAGGCAAGGCTACGGCTCGAGTTTTCTGTTTTATTGCAGTAGATATGAAAACGGATTGGCTGATGATTGAAGGAGAGGACCTGGGCGGTGTGGAAGTGGATGTGACAGAGGATGCGGCGGAGGCAGGCGGTGGCAAAACCTGGCGGGATGGATCGAACCTCACGGAGAAGGTCCAGCAGTCTGAGTAGGTTGGGAGGTAGGGGTAAGGTCGGGGTGGCTTGTCACTTCAGCAGTGGCCCCAGTTATGGGCGGTTAATAGCGGGTGTAGTTATATTGGCAATCTCGGGTCTCGCGTTAGGACCGGAGTGTATGCACAATATAGGTCTTGGCTTTCGCTTTATG
>JAYMTA010006072.1:0-10763 GCA_036897625.1 Pelargonium cotyledonis | reverse complement strand
GAGGTGCTAGTTAGCTAGCAAGCTAGTCCCCGGAGAAGTTCGATTCCGGTCCCTGTAGAAGAAGCATCGTCGGCGATCTGGTTTGGAGAGGAAATAGAAAAAAGACTGAGCGATAATCTTTATAAATTTGAGAAAAGGACGAAGGCAAAACTGTAAGGATAAAATGATAATTTTAGTTATTTATATTTTAAAAAATATTTTTTTATTGCCAATGATGTTTTTCCAAATGAATTCAAACCAGGAAGTTGATGTACTGAAATGGAATTTCTTCCTTACTTTAAAGTTCAAACTTGAAAGTAGGTGGTGATATTACAGATAGACACACATTATTTTGAGTTTTTGTGCAGCGTTACCGAACAGGCTCTGAATAGCACTGTATCAGCCATCACGCATATATTGTTTGCACTGAGCTATGGCGCAGTTAGGCCGACGATTAGGAACTCTCTCCCGCAGCATCTCGACCGACGCGTCCCCCAAATTGCCGATTCTCTTCCAGCCCCAAGATGATAACCTCCACGGAACCAAAACCCTACAGCTTCTCTCCTGGGGCAAAGGTTACTCCGGCCAACTCGGCCACGCCTCCGAAAACCCCCGACACTCTCCCACCGCCGTCGCCAACCTCCTCCTCAACCCTTCCTCCTTCACTCTCTCTCCTCCCCCAGGCCGTCTTCTCAAGGCCGGTCCTACTCCTCCCTCCGATCGTCAACTGAATTTGGCTATTTCCTGCGGTCTCTTCCATTCTTCGCTGCTGGTCGATGGAAAAATCTGGATTTGGGGCAGAGGGGATGGCGGCCGCCTTGGCCTCGGCCACGAGGACTCAGCATTTGTCCCCACTTTAAACCCTAATTTGGACTCTGCTCGATGTCTTGCTCTTGGGTTGCATTCCGTAGCGCTTACCCACCTGGGTGAAGTCTTCACCTGGTCAGTGCACTTGTGTCCATTTCTTCATTTGCTTGTAATGCACTGTTCTTGCTGAAAATGTTGAATTTCTGTATTTAAAATGAAGTGTTGCAGGGGCTATGGTGGTTTTGGTGCCCTTGGACATTCTGTTTATCACAGAGAACTTCTTCCTAGATTGGTTCAAGGCCCTTGGAATGACAAAATATGCCATATTGCAGCCAGTGGGACCCATACAGCTGCCATCACTGAATCAGGTTGGATGCCTCAAATTGCAACTTATGCAGATGACATTTTAGTTTCATGAAATAAATTGTCTTGAGTATCTTCCTGTGAATATACAATTATCAATGCTGCAAGAAGAATAGGATTCAGTAAGTTTTCATGTTTGTCTGATCCAGGGGATCTTTATACCTGGGGTCGAGATCAAGGCGATGGACGATTAGGCCTTGGCCCTGGTCCAGGTCCGAATGAGGGAGGTGGATATAGCATCCCTTCAAAAGTAAAAGGATTACCTGTGCCTGTTGCAGCTGTTTCTTGTGGGGGATTTTTCACAATGGTGCTGACTAAAGAGGGACACGTTTGGAATTGGGGAGGTATGATTTCTCTCTGTATGACTTTGGAGAATTACCAATTTTGGTACAAATATCCAAATTAGTACACCAACGTTTTGAAAATTTTTAATAATTGTGCACGCCATCAACCATTGTTATGTTTTCCGTTAAAGAGGCTGACATGGCATAGTGTGCTGATGTGAAATGATGATGTGTCAATCATTTAAAGAAAGAAGAAAATTATAGTATACGATCTTTATATATACCCTAACCACCAACTTTGTAACAACTGTAAATAATAGTGCACTGTCAACCACTGTTACGTATTCCGTTAATGAAGTTGGCATGGCATAGTTGACGGCTTGTATGATTATTAACAGTTTTCACAAAGTTGAATCAGTTTGGGTATTTTTAAAGTTGTTGTACTGATTTGGGTACAATAATTGATAACATGGACTCTCTTGGCCTAATCACAGTTGATAATTTCCCTATAACCTTTCCTCATGCCCTAATCCTATTGGTTAACATGGACTTTCTAGGCCTCAAAAACAGAACATGTGGCCACCCTGAAATAATTAAGTTGTTAATTTTAAGCTATTCGAATTGGGGATTATCAGACTTCATATGTAGTTGTTTCGAATTGGGGATTATCAGACTTCATATGTAGTTGTTTATGTTAAGCTATTTAAACAATCTTAAATATGCTGTATAGTATTTGAAGAAAACTAGTTAAGAAGTGCATTTAAAGTTGGAGGCTTAGAGCAAGTTAGTAAAAAGCATGGATTTTTTTTATTACCTGAAATAATTAAGTTGTTAATTTTAAGCTATTCAATTTGGGGTTCATTAGACTTCATATGCAGTTGTTTATGTTAAGCTATTCAAACAATCTTAAATATGCTATTTAGTATTTGAAGAAAACCAGTTAAGAAGTGCACTTAAAGTTGGAGGCTTGGAGCAAGTTAGTAAAAAGCATGGATTTTTTTTATCACCCAAGTTATAGTGTAATAAACCTTTGCATTAATATGACTATATGTTAAGAGAGATTAAGCACAAACACTTTTATACATATTAGATTGGATAAACAATCAGGTCCATAACATTGCAGTTCTAATTTTTTAATGTAAAATTGATTTGTTTTGTTATTTTTCTATTAGGATGATCCTGTTTATAGTTTGCTGATAACTGTGACTAATCTGTTCATCGATATTGTTCTGTGTAAATATATATTCAAATTTGATAATATGATATGAAGAAAAAGGTTAGTAGTTCATCTTGTGCATACGATGGGTTAATTTGTTGTCTCACTTCTGCCATCTTAAATTTTTTGTCTCTTATATTTTATTCTACTTAAGCAACACTATGCTGATAGCCCTATTTTGCTGTTTGGTTCAGCCAACTCCAATTATGAGCTTGGAAGAGGTAATAAAGTTGGTGGTTGGAAACCAAACCCAATTCCTAGCCTTGAAGATGTTCGTATTATCCAGATAGCGGGTGGTGGTTATCACTCTCTTGCATTAACTGGTAAAACGACGTTATTTTTTTTTGTTGCGTCTCCAGTTAGATCTTTTTGGAAGATTACAAGTGCATTGTAGTATCTGATTGTTGATGTACAATTTCAGATGAAGGCAAAGTATTTTCATGGGGGCATGGGGGACATGGTCAGTTAGGTCATTCCTCAAACAAAAGTCAGAATGTTCCTGCTGTCATTGAGGCTTTGGATGGTGAGCGTGTTGTCCATATTGCTTGTGGAGCATCAACCTCAGCAGCTATAACTGGTAAGACAACTCATGTTATCGGAAGGTTTTTGGACTCGAGTAGGAGTTCATAGTTTTCTCAATACTACACTCATGAATGATTTTATCAATGTGAATGGGCATCAAGGAAATGTCATTGGACAGTTGAGATGAATTAGTTCTCAACATGTAAGTTTAATTAGAATTCTTGTTTATACTGAGGTCAAAGGATTGTCTCAACTTATAAACTCATCGACGATACTGTTTTTTAGTTTTTTGCACCATGAATGCATCATTAAGTCCCTCTTGTTGCTTTTAAGCAGATGAAGGCAAGCTATACATGTGGGGAAATTCCAAGGATTCTCAGTTGGGAGTTCCCGGGCTGCCAGAGATACAACCATCTCCCGTTGAAGTCAAGTTTCTTGAGGATGACGGATTGGGACCAGTTGAAGTGCTGTCTGTTGCAGTTGGTGCCTCTCATGCCATGTGCTTGGTGTCGAGGTCAAGTAAAATATAATTTTGCGGCAAAAAGTATAGAGGTTCAACATGCCTCACTGAGGTTAAGATGATTTGAGGAATGTGCAGCTGCAAGAGAATCTTCACGTTCAGAGTCCATCCTAATTATATAATATGTCTGATTCTCGAGTGTGCAAGAATGGCAACTGAAACATGGATCTGTATGAGGTTTTCTCTTATTTAGTCTTCTCATCAGGTTAAGTTCTTCATCCATTGCTGTAGTTTCAATTACACACGAGAAAAAGGTGATTGTGTTGCATCAAAATTTTGTGTTCTATAAATGCAATCAGGTATTACGAAAGAGTACTGATTTGGACTTCTGACTAGGCTTGAAGCCTTGAAGAACATCCAAAAATGTTCTATTCTGAACTGCTCTGCCCTCAAATGTTGAGAAAGTGAACCCTACTTGCCAATTCCAATTACATATTATTGAAGAACATCAAAGAATAGGTGTTGTTTCTAAGGAAGTCCAAATGTGTACAAAGCTGATAGGAAGTAAGTGGAGAAAGGCTGGGAAGCAGCTCTATCATCAGCTTTCATTTTGATTAGTGCTTTAGCTGATGAAGGAGGTGGTTGCTCTTCACTGTGCCTTGAAAATGCAACTTATAGCTTAATAACAAGATGGAGAATTGACAATATTCCCGTCTCAAGGCTATTGTCCATTTTCTTTTGTAAATTACAAATGAGCTATCTATTCGGGTTTGTTGAGGCTCCACCTCATTTTGTAAGAAGCTTCACATTTTGATCCAGGGCAAATCGCGGATAACATCCATAGGGTTGTCACAAATTGCACATAACCCATCTCGGTTTCAAGTTTAAGCAAATAACCCTCCAATACTTGCATTTCCGTTAAGTTAGATGGAATATGCAACGGAAAACATCACGTGCACAATACATTATGTGTTATTTTTTTATATGACCAATCTACCATTTCCATCTTCTTCCATTCACTGAAAATTATTGTGACCATGTGAATTTTCCGGTTGTCGGAATCTGCAATCTATCGTCGGATTATCGCGGATTATCGCCGGATAATTTTTGAATCAAATCAACCAAACCAAAATCAATATTATTGAATTAAAAAAACAAATAAACCAAAAGGAACCAAATCTTGCAATTGAACCGCCGGAGCCCTAGGTGTCGTTGTCGTCGGCGTTGCTGGTGTCGTGGCTGTCGGCGTTGCTGGTGCCGTCATCTCCATCGCCATCACCGGGTTGCTGGTGTTCATCGGCGCCCACGAACCAGATGTCGTCGTCGCTGCTCGTGAACAGAGAGAGGGGGCTGGAGTACAGTGAGGTTGAGGGTGGAGTCGTCCTCAGCTCGTCGTCGTCCTCGTGTCGTGCTCGCCGTCGTCCTCGTGCGGTGGAGTTCGGAGACCACGAGCTCCACGAACCAAATCTGGACGCCGAGACCTGCATCACGTCGGAAACAGCAACGTCGTGCTCGTCGTCAATGGTTCCGTGAGAGGTGACCGGAGATGGAGTTGTTAGCTCCGGAGATGGTTCCGTTCACGCTGTTTTTTTTATAAAAAAAATTCAAGCTTAAGGGCTTGTTTGGCTTGATTTGTTGGGCTAACCTAAGGGTATTTTAGTCATTTTGCATACCAAGTTAATGGTGTTATAACACAAAACATTGTTGGTAAGTAATGGAGGCTTATTTGGTTAAGTTTGTATCTGAGGTGGGTTATGTGAAATTTGTAACAACTCCATAGGGGTTATCCGCAATTTGCCCTTTGTTGAAGAAGTTGTTGACTCGTTTAACGGCACCGTTTTGGCGTATAAACGAGTTCAACACCTTCTTCAACAATGTCTAATCATACTTTTGTAGAGATACTAAAACTCCACTTTATGATTGTACTCCTTTGTACCTAGGAAGTATCTTGGGTTTTCCGGGTCATTTTGTTTCAAAATGTTTAAACGAAATGATCCTTTAATTGTTGGATTCTTTCTTATCGCTCTTAGTTTTAACAACAACCATCAACACATAATATTATGTAGATATATTGCCGTGACGAGAAGTGACGATAGAAAACAAAATGATCAACATTACTAATTGTTCAAAGCTATAGACACTTCTGAAGTTTGTAAATTAATCCAGATACTGCTGTGACGAGAAGTGACGATAGAAAACAAAAGGATCAACATTACTAATTGTTGAAGGCTATAGACACTTCTAAAGTTTGTAAATTAATCCAGACTTCTATGGAGCGAAATGATCCTTCAATTGCTGGATTCTTTCTTCTTCTTTTTTCTATCGGCAAAACACTACTGAAGTTTGTAAATTAATCCAGACTTCTATGGAGCAAAATGATCCTTCAATTGTTGGATTCTTTCTTCTTCTTCTTTTTATCAGCAAAAAATACTCTTTATTAGTTTTCAAGAAAGAAAACATGAGTACATACACCCTATAAATATAAAATGAGGATTGCATGATTCAAAAATTGAAATGGAACGTCATCGCTCTCAGTAATAACAACATCCATCAATAGATAATATTATGTAGATATACTGCTGTGACGAGAAGTGACGATAGAAAACAAAAGAATCAACATTACTAATTGTTGAAGGCTATAGACACATATGAAGTTTCTAAATTAGTCCAGACTTCTATGGAGCAACAAATACAAGTGGTTTGTCCATACATACATCCTCTTGTAAGTCAGCATGGAGAAATATATTCTTGATGCGAAGTTGATGAAGAGACTAATTGTTCATTGTAGTCATGGATAAGAGAAGTTGAACACATGTAATCTTGGAAAATGTAGAAATAGCATCACTATAATCCAAACAAATATCCTAAGAGAAATTTCACATGTATCACTATAATCCAAACAAATAATCTAGGAGAAATTTCACGTGACTAGCATTTACTAAAGACTTAAATCAAATGAGTGTCAAGAACTTTTATTCACATCAAACCCCTACCTAAACTGTGTCATCTCCTATCTGTTCTTAACCCCTTCAGTTTAACATTGTCAAAACGATATTGTCCCTCATTAATGAACCAATATTATTTTATTTTTGTTTATTAATAAATACAATTATTTCATAATTAATGGGTCAGAGCTAGGACATTTCTCTTTTACTCTCATTGACACTGCAATTTTGAGAAGACCAGTTGGGGCAGTAGAAATTGAACATTTTGTTTTCTTCTTCCGGTGAAGGCAAAGTGTGTGAAGGAGTTGCTAGCGGTGCTTCTCCTTGTTCCGGAAAAGACGGAGTTAAGGTTATTGCGTGAACTTAGCATATAAAGTGGGAAGGACAAGGACTGCGACTGTAGAATGTATGATCTTAACTTCCAAATATATCTCTCTATTAGCAAGTTACGTACAAATTTTAAAAAGGAAGCCTCTTATAAAGGACTTCTACCTATTAGATATGATATATTTCTCTAGGAATGATTTTCCATCCGCTAATAAAGAAAGAGAACGTATGATTGAGATGCCATATACATACACTATAGAGTACTCAATCAAGTATGTCATGATATGTACGAGACCATATGTCTTATATGGTTTGAGCATGGTGAGCAGATATCGATCCAATCTTGGTGAAAATTATTGGATCATTGTCAAGAGTATACACAAGTACTTATGAAGAAATAAGAATGCATTCTTGGTCTACGTAGGACTAGAAGAGATAAATGTCAAGGGTTACACCTATGCTTTTTTTTTTTATACAGAAAGGTGACAAAATCCTTTCTTGCAACGGCCTAAGGGGCCTTTACAAGACAAATATATACAAGCTTGAACAATGAACCAATAGTGTTTAGGATAGAGACTTTGCCTCTTAACCCCAGCCTAGGGCTTTTGACACCTTACCGCACCAAAGTGGTCTCTTACACCACCACCACCAAGAATGTGTTGAGTGGGGATCGATCCTAAGACATCTTCCCACTCACACAGCTGGATTAACCAACTGTGTCACCCTTAGTGGTTACACCTATGCTAACTTCCAAACAAACAATGATGACTACTGATCAAAAAGTGGGTATGTGTATTGCCTATTAATGAAGGAGCCATATGTTGGAAAAGTTCCAAACAAGATATTGTTGTAGACTCTACAACTAAAGTTGAGTACATTGTTGCATTTGAGACAGCCAAGGAAGGTGTATGGATCAAGAAGTTCATCATTGAACTTGGGGTAGTCAATAGTATCACAGACCCAATAGATCTATGTTGTGACAACACTGAAGCTATTGCACAAGCTAAAGAATCCCAATCTTACCATAGGTCCAAACACAAACTCAAGAAATATCATCTCATTCGTGAAATTACCGGTATAGAAGATATTAAGATATGCAAGGTGTCAGTATATGACAACTTGGCGGATCTCCTAACAAAAGCTCTTACGCAACATAAACATGATAGTCACACTAGTTTCATGAGTATTAGATACTTAGCGAATTGGTCTTCTTGCAAATGGGTGTTGTTGGGATATGCCCTAACGACCAATCAATCGATGACATGTGTTATGGTTTCGTTGGTTGTATTATATTCATTATTTAATAAAAACATTGTCATCTTGATTATATATATTGATTTGCAACAATTAAATATATAACAACAGGATGACTTTTGAATAAACAAGTTATGCTTAAAACGTCCAGTGGCGGATTCAGAAATATGTACTAGTGGGGTCACAATTTAAGTTCAATAATAATTTAGATAAATAAATATTAAACTTAATATGCGTCTTCAAAGCATGTATTATAAGCATATAATACACTATTATATTGTTTAAATCACTAATTAGTTTATTTTAATTAAACGGTAAAAGATATATTTCAAATAAACATATATTTATCAAATATAATGTATGCATATTTTTTTATCAGCTGAGCTAAATAATAAGGATAACTCTCCCGAACTTATAATCCAAAATTTGCAGAATAATAAGTTTCAAAATTAGCGGGATAATGAGTTTCAATATTTTATTTAATTTGATTTTTCACAACATTTGAGAACCATTGTTTAGTTTTAAAGCAATATTAATGTACTCTCATACTTAACTAGGACGTTAATTTTTTTTTAAAAAAAAAAATTTTATATTAATGAATTTACTTAATTTAAATGAAGACACTTCAATAATATTATTATTTTTAAACTACAAAACAATTTTTAATTATTGAAAAATAGTTTGGCTTTGGTGCAATATATTATCTGTTTATTATTTAGATGTGTTTTCTTAACCATATTAACTAAATGTGTTGAAGAAAAGATAAATTCATAAAAAAAAATATATAGGATATCTAAAATTACCATATTTCTAATTCTATTAATAATAGTAATTATTCAATTTGTTTAACTTTTTAATTTTGATATAATACCACTAAAGTATCTTTTCATATTATTTTAAATAAATAAAATAGACGGTTGAGTTGCTGCGTTGGTTTGTAAGTGGGGTCACCCATTAAAATCAATGGGGTCACTAATGGTAATCTCAAATAAAACCTAAGTAACCAACCACTTAATAACATTATTTTAATCATTTTACTGGGGTCATGTGCCCACACATTGGGCAACGTGGCTCCACCCCTGAAAACGTCCCTAGTCAAATGTCGGCATGGTACATAAAGGTCAATGTCGATGATGTGCGATATGACTAATATATTATTAGATGAATTACAAAAGGGTTGTCATAGATATTGAAATATCATCTAATAATATGGGTGGTGGTTAAGAGAACCACTTGTTATGAAAATGTTTGTCAACTTTCATATAAACTACTTCATGATATTTTTATTCAATAACATTCTTTATTCATTTAAAGACTTTTGGTAATGGATGACACTATGTGTTTTGATGATAATAAACATTGCATATATTGTGAAACAAAATTCAATTAAATGTTTGCATGCATGAAAAGTTTTAATAAAATCAAATTTTCATATCCAAATGATTTAAATAAAAGTTTGTGAAATTTGTTTTTACAAAACAAACTATTGACAGAATTTGCCAACAACAAGCTTGTTTCAAGGTTCAACTTTGAAAATTCATATCTAAAACAGTTCATATCCAAAATCCGTTGGTTGGTCAATATAGAAAGCTATGGGTGTTTATTATTTAGATGTGAAACAGTTTTTTATTTTAAACGTGAAAATAAGAAGATATTAATTTTTTAGTAGAGAGATATCAAATATGTCAGAACAGTTTTAGAATGATCTTTACACAATAAACTGCTTTTACTTAGATTATTTCAGAAGGCATGTGATATACCATTGGAAAGATAAATGAGTCTACTTTTATATGCAACTGACCTAATTAGAGCATCCACAATGGTGGTCCAAAATGCATTGGGATCTTAAAAGGGACTTCAAAAAATAAAGATCCCATGGTTGTGTGGAAACCTTTAAGAGGTTTGGTCCCTCTTAAGAGGGCCTTGAACCCTAATGATTACTTCATTTTTTATATTTTATTAGCCAATGATATTATACTATTTGACAAATAATGACAAAAATTTGCACAATATAATATATATAATATGATAATTTGGGACTCAAATTAAGTCTCATCAATGTATAGATTGATATGGTTAAGGACCTTTGCTTATGTGGCAAGTCGAAACAATAAAATATTGCATTGAGGAACTCAATTTGAGTCACACCATTGCTAATGCTCTTATGTTTAGTGGAGTTTTGGGCAGAGAGATATAATCATTTTAGTGACCAAATGTCATTCTGCTAATTCTGGACAACAAACACTATCTTCGCTAAATATTGTATTGTCAAGTCATGCTCGAATTTTCAACCTTATCAACACAATTTCAGGCTCCAAATGAAGATGAAGACATGATATAAAAGTCTCAAACAATAGGGTGGCTAAAGTCTTTTACCCTAGGAAAACTTGTAAGTATGATTACAAGACATCTATGACCATTCTTACAGTCAATCTTTCTTTTCAATATTATTTTGAATTTGAAACAAGTTTTTCAAAATCCCAACAACCATATTTTGGCCTATAAAAACCCTCACTTGTTTGATCATTCAAAACTCATTTCATCTATTATTCTTCTCAAAATTTTCAACACAAAGTCTTCATCCTTCTTGAGAGAAAAATCATTTT
>JAYMTA010006071.1:0-10767 GCA_036897625.1 Pelargonium cotyledonis | reverse complement strand
ATTGGTAGAGTGTGACAGATCTGCCGGGATTGGTCGATCAGCATGGCCGAAGCTGGGTGCGGGTGTACTAGGCAGGGTGGCTTGGGGGTTTTCTGGCTGTGATTGTGCCCTATCGGTGGTTCAGGTGAGGTCGGGTGTTCCCGAGAGGCCGGAGCAGAGTTGAGACAACAAAGAGTAGTGTTATTCGGTGGGTCAGGTACATTGTCCTTGAGTTTTTTCTCCATTGTTGCTTCTGTTTCGAGTTGGGTAGGCGTGGTCCAGGGGATGGGGGTCCTGGTGTGGAACTGTAAAGATGTGCATGGTACCAAGGTCAGGGCGGTATTGAGTAGACTAGTTCGGAAGAAAAGGCCGTTCTTAGTCATGTTGATTAAAACTAAGTGTGGGAGAGAAGAGATGGAGGGGGTAAGGCGTATGTTAAATATGATGGCCTGTGTATCACGGGATGCAAGAGGAAGAAGCGGGGGCCTTGCTTTGCTTTGGGGTCAGGGGGTTCCTAAGCTGGTCTGACCACCATATTGATATAGTTGTTAATATGAGAGAATGGTGTCAGTGGAGATTTACTGGGTACTATGGGGAACCGAATTGGCATGAGAAGCAGAACTCGTGTGACAGGATCAGGTTTTTGGCTTCACAAAGTGATTTTCCGTGGTTATGTGTTGGGGACTTTAACGATCTGATGCACAAAAGTGAGAAGAGATGAGGTCGAGAGTATTCTGAGTCACGGATCAGAGACTTTGTGAAGACAATCAGGGATGTAGGTCTTATTGATTTAGGATATTCTGGATATGAGTTCACATAGAGAAGGGGCTCAGGTAGGAATGTTTTTTTTGATAAATAGGTAGGAATGTTAAAATGGATGAGAGGCTGGATTGAGCTTTTGGTAACAAAAATTGGGTGGCAAACTTTGGGGCCTGGAAGGCACACCATTTGCCTTTCTATACATCCGATCATTGCCCTCTGCTGATAGGCCTAGGTGCAGAGAGTAAAGGTTTCTCCAGATGGTTCAAGTTCGAGAATATGTGGTGTGAGGATGATGATTGTGAGTAGGTTATCATATCAGGTTGGTAGGAAGATAGTATTAGGGATCGGTTGGCTAATTGCTGTCAGGCGTTGAGGAAATGGGGAGTTCCTATTGTAAAGAGGCTGGAGAGGGAGGTTGTTTCTCAAGGGAGGTTGTTGGAAAAAATTAGTTTGAGGTCTGACGTTTGGGGTAGGGACCAGGCAGATCAGATCCGAGAGAAATACTTGGATTTATTACATAAGCAGACGATCTTCTGGAAGCAACGGGCTAAGACTCATTGGCTTAAGGATAGAGACAACAATTCGAAAATTTTCCACATGCAGGCTTTGGTTCGGAGAAAGAATAACCTGATATGGCGTATAAGGAATGCAAGGGGGGTGAGGGTGTAAGGGTCGGATGAGGTTAGAGGAACTATAAGAAAGTTCTATATGGATCTTTTTAGGGCCCAGGAGGTGGTGGACATGGAACGGCCAGTTGAGTTGATTGAGCTTAAGGTCTCCCCAACTGATAATGAGGGTTTGTTTGCAGACTTCACCAAGGCAGAAGTTAAGAGAGCTTTGGACTCTACCAATCCAGATAAGGCCCCAGGGCCAGATGGTTTTAACCCGGGGTTTTTCCAGAAATTCTGGCACGTGATAGGGATGGATGTCACAAGGACGTGTTTGTCAATCTTAAGAGGGGGGAGGATTCCGGCGGACTTAAATGAAACGATTTTGGTGCTGATTCCTAAGAAGGAGCAACCGGACGTGGCTGCGGATTTTAGACCTATAGCTTTGTGCAATGTCCTCTATAAGATCATCTTTAAGGTTATTGCTAATAGGATAAAACCGGTACTGCAGAAGGTGATTTCGGATAATCAGAGCGCTTTTCTACCCGAAAGGCTTATCACTGATAACATTTGTGTTGCAAATGAACTTTTTCACTATATTCATCAACAAAGAATATGGGAATGGGGGCGCTCAAGCTAGACATTGCTAAAGCATATGACAATGTGGAGTGGAGCTTCCTTTGGGCCTTGTTGACGCGGTTGGGATTTACGAATTGGTGGGTGGAGCTGGTTATGAGCTACATATCATATGTCTCATTCAGAGTTGACGTGAGGGGGAACTGTTTGTCTCCTTTATTTACGGCTTCTTGTGAAGTCAGACAGGGAGATCCTTTGTCCCCGTATCTTTTTTTGGTAGTTGTAGAGGGCTTATCAGCTCTTTTCCAGCATAAGGAGGAAACATGAGAGCTAAGTGGTTGTCGGGTCTCACATACAGGCCCCTCAGTTTCACATTTACTTTTTACAGATGATGCTCTGGTCTTTTTTCGAGCATGCCTACCAGAGGCTGAAACTATCAAGGAAGTCCTGAGGGTCTATGGGGAATGTTCCAGGCAGAGGGTAAATTTCCATAAATCCTCTTTTCTCCTTAGCCCGAAACTGGATGTTACTGTGGGTGATTAGTTGGTTCAAAATCTGGGGGTCGAAAGGGTCGACGCGTTTGATAGGTACTTGGGGGTTCCCGATTATGGGGGCGGAAGTAGGGTGGCGCTTTTTGACTATGTGGTCCAACGTGTTCAAGCTCGCATTTCGTCTTGGTCGGTTAAGGCTCTCTCAAAGGCAGGGAAGGATGTCATTTTTAAGGCGGTGGCCCAGGCAGTTCCGTCCTATTGTATGGGGGTATACCTGCTACCCTTGACCACGTGCAAGAGGCTGGAGAGTGTAGTGAGCCGGTTCTAGTGGAATTCTGGTAAAAGGTTATCGAGCGGGCTTTATTGGAAATCCTAGAAGTCATTGAGCAAGAGGAAAAGGTGTGGAGGTTTGGGTTTTCGTGACATTTGGGCTTTCAATCTTGCATTGTTAGGAAAATAAGTATTGCGGCTGGAACACCGCCAGGACTCACTCTTCAGCAGGGTGTTTCGTCCCATGTACGCTTAGAATTGTTCGTTCTTTCAGGCAAGAGTCCTGAATGGGGCTAGCATTATATAGAGAGGTTTTTGTGAGGCTCGGGATGCAATTCGGAGCAGCTGCGCTATAAGGATTGGGGACGGTTTTGATACAAAGGCACTAGTAGATCCTTGGGTACCGGCTTACCAGGGTTTTGTTCCTCGGGTTCGCGAATCCATGATAGGGGTGGTTCGTAACTTGGTCAGGGTGGCAGAATTTTTGGAATTTGGAAAGAGGGAGTGGAATGAGGTCAAGATTCGACAAATTTTTGATGATGCATCTAGTGAGGCAATCTTGGGGATTAGATTGGGGCAAGTGGTGAGCAGAGATTCTTGGTTCTACCAACGTGATAAAAAAGGGCTCTATTCGGTGCATAGTGGGTACTATATGATTACAGCTGGCTGGGATAGTGAGCAGGATGAGGACCTAGTTTGGAAAAGTATGTGGGGAACCAGGGCCTAGGCTAAGGTAAAGCATTGTATATGGAGAGTTTTGTCAGGGTGCCTAGCAGTGCGGGAACCGCTAGTTAGTCATAGGGTAGATGTTGAGCTAGAATGCCCCAGGTGCAATGGCGGCCTGGAGACTATCAAAGATGCTTTGCTTCATTGTCCTTTTTCTCTAGGGGTGTGAGAGAAGATTGGGTTGAGAGCCATGGTGGCCAGCTCCTCTTCCTTGAGAGATTTCTTGAAATTGGTCTTGGAAAGGAAGGATGAGGGACTTCTAGAATGAGTTTTGTATGTAGGGTGGAGTCTTTGGAAAGCTAGGAATGATGGGGTCTGGAACAATAAATGGACCTCAATTGTTGATGTGCTAAGCCTGGGTATTAGAATGCGCTCGGCATGGATGGCGGTCAGAGAAGTGGAGCTTAGGTCATCCAATCCGGTCCGGATCAAAGAAACATGGCGGTCGCCTGATCGTGGTTTCATCAAAATCAGCACGGATGAGGCTTTATTCAGCCAAGCAGGCTCTACATGAGGAGGATGGATAGTGCGGAAGGAGAGGGGACGGGTTTTGGGAGGTGGTCGGATAAGGTGGAAGGGTGTTCAAGACCCAGAAATTGTCGAAGCAAAAACAATCCTTACCGATTTAGGGTGGGTGGCAGCAAAAGGTTGGGATAGAGTGATTGTGGAAGCAGATGCTAAGAATGTGATAGATGTCCTAATATCCGGCACAGTGGCACATAGGAATGAGCTGGGCTTGTTATACGTCGATATCTTGTTGGAGTCTCAGCGATTTAGGGAGGTAGGTTTTGTTTTTGTTAAAAGAGCCTGCAATCAAGTAGCTCACTACATAGCTAGATCATCTTTGGGTTGTGAGGGTTTAGAGGAATGGATGGGGGACCTTCCTGCGGAGAGCTCCATGATATTGTACTCAAAGATTCTTGTTAGAAATGAAAGTTGGTCTTTCTTGCTAAAAAAAATCCATTTCAATTTGGCTGTTAGGGTTCTCTCTTTAGTAGGGTTTTGAAAACGGTGGTCCTAACGTCAATATGACGCGTTCTGTCCTGATGACAGTTAGGTTTTTCAGTTTTTGATTAATCAAAGATGGCTAATAAAGGCGGAGGCGGTTTTGGTTACTTCGTCATCTCATCAACAAAGACTGAAAACATGGTGATTGCTAGGTTTTTGGAGTTAGCAAATTAAAGGCAGTGGCGGCGGTGGCGGCAGTGAGGCGGCGTAAGGGCGGGGACGAAGGAAAACGGCGTAAGCCGGGAGATGACGAAGGGCAACGACGTGAGGGAGGCAAAGAAGGGCAGCGACGTTCAGGCTTGTTTTCGGAGATACGAAGCGCGGCCATGACGTCAGATGTGCGTGTCCTTTGGCAGCTTATGGGCTTCAGGTCCGTGATCGATCTTGTAAGTCTTTTTTTGTGCTTCTAGTGATGGTGGATGGTGTTTCCAAACAAACCATGTCGGGTCTCGCGTTAGGATCAGGTGTGCCATATAGCTATGGTTAGCTAGTTTAGGTTCGTTTTGTTTATGTTTTGTTAGTTTGCCTTTGTTCGAATTCTGTTTTATTAGTTTGATTTGGCTTAGTTATTGCTTTATTAGTTCGGTTTGGCTTAGTGTTTGCTTTATTAGTTGGCTTTGATATGTGTTTGGGTTCCAAGGTTTCTGAATTAGCCATTTCTTTCCGGTTGTTAATAGTCTTCAAATACGAGACGATTGTGTTCTCTATGGGTTTAGATTAACGAATTTATTAGCTCGTAGGTATGTTTAGGTTGTTAATTCTATGTCTGGTTTGGTTGTGGTTGTACCAAATATTTTGTATGTATCTAAACCTTTAAGTATTGATTAATAAAATATGGTTTTCGTTTCAATAAAAAAATTCATTTCAATTTGATGAAAAAGATTGATCTACTATGCATATTTAAACGTTACATCATCAAATTTTTACGTTAGTGCAAAGTTTTATTTAATTTTGAAAAGGTGCATAGTCAATACCAGAAAAACTTTATA
This sequence comes from Pelargonium cotyledonis, assembly GCA_036897625.1. NCBI lineage: Eukaryota > Viridiplantae > Streptophyta > Magnoliopsida > Geraniales > Geraniaceae > Pelargonium > Pelargonium cotyledonis. The sequence goes on along the minus strand of JAYMTA010006071.1, from coordinate 5,358 downwards.
AAATAGTTTCAAGTAACGCATGTTCTTAAATGTAATCAATTTAGTACTCGAACAAAATTTCTGATAGTCTAAGTTGTACTTCGCTTCATTTCAAGAGAGAAAAAAGAAAAAAGAAAAAAAGTAGTACTTCATTTGACTTCAGGTAAATGTTTCATCTAAGAGCGAATTGCAAATAATTCTTATGAGGGTTATTACTTAACACAAATGAGTCTCACGTACTTTCAATTGGATGAAATATTGGACAGATTTAATCACATGTTATGCATATGTTGTATATTTTTATTAAATGACAAAAACGTCATTCTTCTTCATTTGATAAATGATTTTGGCGACCATGTGAATTTTCTGACCGCCGAATTCTGCATTTCATCCCCGAAATTTATGAATATGAATAAAATCAAACCATTTTTTTTGTCTGAAGCAAATCAAACACAAAATTAAACCAAATCAACACAAACTTCAATTATCAAATTTTACAACCAAATCAATGTACTCAAAACACCCAAAATCAATCACACCCTAAAATTAATCAAACTCAAAATCAATGAACCAAAAGCATTCAAATCTACAGACACAAAAATCAAACCCCAAAATTAATTGAAACCCTAAAAAAACAAACCCAAATTTTTGAACAAAAAATTGTCGTCGTTGATGGAGACAACCGACGGAGAGTCGACGGTGGCAGAGAGCAGATATTGGTCGGCGTTGCTGGTGTCGCTCCGGAGCCCAGCCGTGCTCGAGCGGAGGCTATGGAGGTCTTCAAAGCTCGCCAGATCTGGCCGAGCAGATCGTCGCGACTGATTTTTGCATGGGTCTCTGACGTGGGTCTCAGCCTTCAACGAGCTCTCGACGTATATGAAGCAGCAACTCCGGCGATTTGGTTCGTCTTTGGCTCGTCTTCAATTGCCCATATTTGGTTCGTCATCAACGCTCCAGCTCCAGCAGCCATCATGCCAGCGACCACGAGAGTTCACCTGCATCGCTTCAGCTCTGGTATCATCCTCCGTCCTGGAGAGGAACGACCTCTGTCGTTCTCTGAGGTTGGTTGGTGGGTGCTTGAGATGCGATGGTGGGCCAATGGTTGCCAGAGGTCGTTCGTGGCTAGAGGCAAGTCGTGCCAGAGGCTACTCGAAGGACTGTTTGGGTGAATAAAAAAATCACTTAGACGTATTTTAGTCTTTTTGTGTGTTTCAATTAGATTTAACTGATGAAACTGATACATGTAAAACTTAGGGTCTTTTCTACCTCTAGTAAGAGTACATGGTGTATATTGTTTTTAGAGATAAACTCATAAGGAATATCTGCAATTTTCCCTTCATCTAATTTTGATAAGGTGCCAATTAGAAAGAAAAAAAACACAAGATAGGTTATCAAATGAATGTAAGAATGGCGACAAGGCGAGTATGAGTTGGATTTTATAATCCTTGTACCTGTCATGCCCCCTCAATCGTATACGCCCCATTCATGAACGAGTATTCATTATGACCTGATGCGTCCTGTTTGTTCGGATTTAATTATGTATTTTCAGTTCATAATATTTGCTATGTATTTTGGATTGATTTTATATATTTAATTTAAACTTTTTGTTCTGTTTGTCGATGAATGTGCAAAAGCTAATCCGTCAATGGTTAGCGATGCAATTGAGACTATTGTGTCTAGTGTGGGTTCAAATTGGCATTGGTATTTTCTTATAATTGTTACGACGATCCAAATTTCTCAATGCTTGTGTGTGAAGTAGCATCTCGTACACTCGATCATAGCATGGGCGTCGCCTTGACCATAGGGTTGTCCATACAGATCGGATCGTCTAGTAGGGGTCCCTCCAGCAGTAATATGCTTTAAGGGTCCTTACGCTTTTGAGTACATTCACCATTTAGGCTCGGGAAAGACCTACAAAGAATCCCCGAGTACAAGAAATGGTGGGCAAGCCTCACAAAGGACACACAATTGTTGGAATGACTCGAGCGATAAATAGAGTTAGCATCGTGGCGAAATCAATTTAAAAGCACTATTTTCTCTTTTATCATGCTTACCGCTTTTGTCATATACTTTGTCGCACTTCCTTAATTCTTATTATTCTCTCGGATCACTTGTAAATATATATTTTCTTGCCATTTACTTTTCTTGCAAATCAAATTCTCAACACATGATTGATTTTATACTTTTCAATTCTACCGTCTTAAAGTTGAAAATAACAACCTCGTAGTCCACCTTAGTCCTTGTGGATACAATAACTCAAACTTCCATAAGTCATATAGTACTTGACACAATCAGTACACTTGCTGAAATGCATATCAGCGTGTCTTGCCTAAAAAGATATTGAGACCTCGAAGTGTTTCGAATCACAGATCTTTTTAGTGCTTGTGCCGACTAGCAATCATAGATCGTTACATGTGATCCAGTGGCAAATACATTTCAATCTCTACATTCAAATGACTTAACCCGAGATATGGTTATCGAGTTGATTGACGAGCGTACTTGGGTTACATAAGCTCGGCTCTACATGGAACAAAATTCGGTCTCTCAACTAGAGCGCTTCTTTATGCAAAACCAGCATTCTCCTCCTCATATTGATGACGCGTAGTCTTCACATGTTTTTATTTTCTATTTTGCCACTACTTTTGGGATGTTTTCGTGAATTTCATAATACGACATACTACTTTTGTTGTGTGTGTGATTGACAAAGTAAATTGATAAAACTAGTATATATATAATAAATAATGACAAAAAAAATTGAATAATCAGAATCACCGACGAATTTTCGTTAGTAAATAGCGACAGACACGCCGTCATTGAAAGTCGTTGGTAATCCTCATCATAGATTCAGCTGGTGTATTACGCCATTGATTCTCGCCGCTAATTCCGTTGTTGATGTTGTCGCTACTTCTGTTACAATTGCATCGTTGATTTCATCATAAAGGACAATGAACGTCATCACTGATGAGTTAAACAATGATTGGTCAGAATCATTGTTCCTCTTGTAGAGTAGTAGGTAGGTAGGAATGAATTGTCAACTTCCCCTTAATTATCCTTATAAAAAGTTAGGTAGGATCTCTCAGCACATGATCATGAGGATATAATAATTAATAAACATATCACAGTAACTAACTTCTTCTTAATTTTTCTTAAAATAAAAAGGAGGACACTCATTTTGGGACGAAGGGAGTATATCTTTTTAACAAGTACAATAGATAAATATTGATATTCTAATATGTATATAGAATATGTACAAGACACATAACATTTTTATACAAACAAAATTCCATTGAGTAAATATGAAAGCATAGATATTTTAAAATTTTAACAAAAAATTAATTTTTAGAAAAGATACGATGGAGGAAAAAAGTAAAATTAACAATTATAGTATGATATTTATCTAAAGTTGTTGATTTTATTAAGGGTAAAATCATAAAATTTGTTGAATTATGAACTGAATTTAAAATTTGAGTGGGGCAAAAATATAAAATCAGACAAATATTATAAGTAAAATTGTAATAATGATAACAAAATTACAGTGGGAGGAAATTCCACCGGGGGCAACAGCCCCCACAGCCGCATGAGTGGCTCCGTCTCTGCTCGTATGTATCGACCTGTGCTGCACCGCACAGATGGATTTTGGAACTACACTAAAAATTTAGTACTGGTCTCAAAATTGTGGGAATTGGGAGCAGGAAGTAGAATTCATTTAAGAGAGTAAAAGAATTGTTGTTGTATTCCAATACTGAAAAATGACTTTGTATTTATAGCAAGAGTAACGTTAACCTGCTGAAAAATTGGTAATGTTTTACTGAAAATATGCAACGTTCACAAAAGAATCACGACTGAACGTGAAAAGATAAAATTATGCAGCAATAAAAAAATAAAATAAAATCCAACCGAAAAATATTGTTATGTTCCTTTATATTCTCAAAAAGTCAAACAGTTTCAACAATTCTCCACCTGAATTTTTGAAAAAATAATAGATAATTTTATCATTGAGCAGTTCGAAATAAAGTATAAGATTGAGCATAAACAAAGGTGTCTTACGACTTGAACCTTTGCGTAGTGAGTACGATTCCAATTTACAAGTCACTCATAGTCTTGAACACTATCTCAGACAACGTATCACGCCCAACCTTTTCACAGTGTAGTGTCACCAAAGCCCGTGAGTTTTATGGTTATGCACGTCTATCCCAATATAATGAACGCTATAGAAATTTTTTGCCTCACAAAATTTCATAGAAAGCGGCCCCACTTCCACATTCACGTAGATAAGTCTATCAAAAGTTCTCCCATAGCTTGGTACTCCACTCCAATTGGAGTATAAAACTCATTAAGAGTATGAACTCAACCTTTAAGATCGCTTTGGGATTACGTGCTTGTTTGGTAAAAATTCTTGCAGTGGGAAGTTGGTGACACGTCAGCAAAACTGCCAGCCACCTGAGGTGCTGTTGTTTGGCAAATGAAGGAAATTTTGCAACTTCCAGCGATTCTGCTCCACCGCAGCTGGAAGTTGCCAAAATTCCACAGCTCCAAAAATGGAGTTGTATGACACTGTAGCAGCTGCAAGCTGCTATTTACATTGGTGAAAGACCATACTGTCTCCCATCCCCATTTGCCCATTACCCCAACCCAGCACAAAAAGTGAGATGAAATCAACCCAACGGCTAGTTTTGAACATAAATTATCAAATGAAATTATTATAAATAAACAAATTAAAGACCCATATTTCCAGATCTTATTACAATTCAAAACAAATATCTAGATCTGATAACAGAACCCAAATTGAACTCAAATTAAACTCAAATTAACAAATGAAACTATAAAAACTACTCAAATTTTCAATAAATATCCATGGTCACTAACCACCATCATCAAGCAACCACTGTGAGTGAGAGAGATGAGCTTTCAATGGCGGATGTTGACAACGAAAGAGGCTTGGCTTCAAAAACATACTTCGTGTCCTCAACTTGAAACAAAGCAACACGATCGGAAAATCAAGATCTCATATTTTTACCATATTCGAGAAAATCTAGAGCGAACCCATTAACATACCTGAAAATCTAAGAGCAGATGCACTTGGGTTTCATCAACTTTCGCGGCCGATGTTGGAGGAGGCTGTCGAAGAAAAGGAGACTATCGGAGATCGAGGAGGCTGCCAGAACTAGACAGCGGTGGCGGAGGTGTATTTTGGTGATTGCAGCCAAAGAGGCAGAGAGCTAGTGGAATGACCAAAAGTAACAGAGCACCTAAACTGGAAATTGAAATCAACACGGCTAAGAATTGTAAAGCCTTAGCTCAAACGAGCGTCCATGGCAGTTCCATTTACTACGAGTAAACCAATACTAACCAGCTAACACTGCAAATTAGTTACAAGTT
>JAYMTA010006070.1:0-10768 GCA_036897625.1 Pelargonium cotyledonis | reverse complement strand
GATCTCACGAAAACGAAAAATACGATACTATAATCTCGCAAGAACAAAATAAAGTACATAAACCCCAGTGAAATAGATAGGATAGTAAAGAAACTCTTAGAGTCATTTTTTCTAATATATAATGAAATATTATTACATATTTTAATATTGTGTTTATTGATCAAACACTTTAACGATATGATATTTGATTGATTGATTGATTGATTTAATTAAATAATATTGATTGTCATTTTGAACTGTTTATAATACTAATAAACATAATATAATTATTCATAACAAAAGCAACTTCCAAAGCTTCTTCAATGGCTTTTATGCAATATTTTGTTGCATTAAAAGCATAGGACAAAGCAAAGCCGCCCGTGAAATGTAACCAACCAACTTTAGACCTTGACGTTTTCTAATTATTAATTTCTTTATTCGATCATGAGGTTTGTTTTTCATTTTTGATATATATTATATTGTATGTGCAAGATATAATGAAGTTTAGCATAAAAAAAAATAATTAAATTCAGAAACGCCGAAACTGATGCAACTCTTAATAGAGAATAACAGTCAAAAAAAACAATTTTTGAACATCATAATATTAATTTTAGTGCTTCAAGAAGTGGCTACAAACGTAACATATAAAACAATGAAATTGCATGTGTAACTCATACTCGAGCAAAATGCAAAATAAAGATATTAAAAGTGAAACGTTAAGAATAAAGATGATCAAAATGTAATCTATACTATTTAAGAATATGAATATACGACCGTAGCAAAAATTTTCGCCCGATGTTAACATTTGAATTTAAAAGTGCTACCTTATTATGTTAGGTTCTTAGCATCTAGTAGCAACAATCTATTAAAAATATTTGTTGGACATAAACTAAATTTTAAATTAAGATCTTTATCCATAACAAATTAAAAATGTGATTATCCTTTTAATTAGGTATGAGAATTGAATTAATTCAACTGAAGACATTAGAGGACAAAAGCCAAAAATAAATAAATACATAAATAAAGGTGTATAAATGTCATGTAGTGGAATTATCTTGATTAAATACTGCCCCTTTTATTGCTCTCCCAGTCCCAATTTGGACCCAAAGAAGATGTCAATCCAAACCAGAATTGGTTTTAGAAGATTCACAATTTGCAATTACACATCTTACACATACTAATTTACGGTTTTGCCGGATTTGCACAATTTCATATTGAATTATGTTTGTTCTAGGAATATTACAGGTCGGATTCCCCAACAATTCCATTTTATCTTACACAAAAATCCGAAGTTTGATCCTAGGCCGGTTCGCAATCTGCAACTTGAATGTACCCAAAATCCTTTCAAGTCAAATTTGAGTTTGATCTTTCGATATATACGAACATGAAAAAACCTGGACCGAATCACAAATGGCCATGAAGATGCATGTATGTGTACCTGTCTTGAACTGTAAGTTAAGTCACTTTCAAATATTTATGAGAATTATAGTTTCCAGATGCAATGGAATTGGAATCCATTGACCAGTTTACATTTTAGCTAAACCTTCCCATAATTCATGCACTTTACTTCCTCTAAAGACCAGAATTTGTGCGAATTCTTCTGATATACAAAAGGAAGATTTCATGTCTCATTTGCAAATCCAAGACATTTTAGAAATATAAAAGTGACCCAAATATTCTCTAAAGCCGTCATCATGTGAAAATACATCTCATATGCAAAACAAAACCTAGCCGGTCTTGTTTCGCTTGGGCCGAACAAATTTTAGCTCACTAAGTATCTCAACACTGAAACACTCTAAAAAAGACTTCAAAATGCAAAAACAGAGCTCACATGCGAAATAAGCTGTTTGGTTTTGTTCGTTGGACCTTTTCGTTTGAGGTGAACATAGTTTCAACCAAATTCACGAACATTAACATCTCATTTCAAAAGTGTTTCATCTCTTGCATCTTCAAACTTCGCATATTTTTTTTCGGACAAGAACGTTGTCTTTAGGACTTTAACTCAATTAAAATATGCAGAAAATTCACAAAATATATAAATGAACAAAAAACTCATCAAGAAATAGTTTTATTATTACAAAATTGTAGTCACAAGTTTCAAGAAGCAAACACATAATTTCATGCACACGTGATCTTTAAAGAAGTAAAGTTGATGAAAGAATTCTGATCTTATGGTCTCCTCCACAACAAATTTGGTAAACATTAGCTCTCCAAAATTTCCATATTCTCTCTCTTATGTCTTCTTTTTCATGCAATATAACAACATTTTTATTCATTTTTGTGCAAAAGGACAAATCAAATTAATGTCTAAAGTGAAGAATTTTTTAGCTAAATTTTTTACCAAAACAAACATATTGGTTATGCAATTAGGAAAAAAGAATTGCAGCCGCAAAATAACACAAAACATCATTTCAAGTTAAATCACACAATTTTCTTAGGTAGTATATAGGTTTGAATCTGTTTATTCGATCAAAATTGAATAAAACTATAAACATGATGATCGAGAATAGAACGATATGTAATTGGTTTTGGACCAGCTAAGATAGGATCGGTTGGAACAAATTACATTAGAACTTTAAGAAAAGAAGGATAATTTTTTTAATAACTTGATTGAATTAGGTGAAAAATAATGTAGTGAGTTGAACAAAAGGTAATGGAAAAAATCAAAATATATACATTCGTTAGGAGAATAAATTTGAAATAGAATAATTTTGGTCCGACCAAATTAATTAGAAGACTGTAATTTAGAAATAAGTGAATTAAAGATTAAACTAGTTGACATTCTATTAAGTCCAATCCAACTTTCCGGCCCAGACAAAAATCTAAACACCCATAGAAAAGCAAGACCAAGATCGGTTCGACCAAAATACAATAAATATTCTCAAATATGAATGAGTTAGGTTAACAATAACATAGTGAATCGCACAAAAATTAATTAAAGAAATGAATAATTTCAATCCAACCAAAATTGGCCATAATTCTAAAATTTGTGAACCGGAAATTAAACCGGTTGACATTTGGCCTGATTTTCAAATATAAACCTTACTAAATTCATCTAACAGTCAACAATTGTGTCACATCATCCCTCTTGCAAAATCTAACTACTTCATGAGATAAAAATGAAGCTATGCTTAATTGGGCTAGATTAAATCTATTTCAAGTACTAAAACATTAAAAAAACCATTGAATTACATATGGGTGAGGGGATAGAGCATTGATCTTATCACATAGGACAAAACAAGATTAATAAAATTTCTCTTGAAGTAACAAAAGTGGAAGTTGCAATAAGGTGATTTGTACACAACTTGTTCATTCAATATTCCTTTTGTGTGTGGTTTACCACAAATTTCCAACTCATGCCTCCACCACTTGTAGTTTTTGCTCTCTCTCTCTCTCTCTCTCCCCCACAGTACTTCTCTCTTTTGTTTCCTTCTAGAGAGAGAGAGAGAGTGGAGAGAGAGAGAGAGAGAGAGAGAGAGAGAGAGAGAGAGAGAGAGAGAGAGAGAGAGAGATTGGTTCTGGCTGGCTGTGTTTCCCACCAAATTAACCTTTTTCTGGGACCTTGAAATCCTTCTGTTGTTGTGCCTCTAAAACCTCAAGTGGGTCATCTTTCTTGAGGTCCTACTCTCCCACTTGTTGGTCTTTGCTGTCACTGCCCTGCCCCTTTTTCCAAACTAACCCTTATTATTATTTTTTTCCCTTTCTTTTATATGTGTGTGCTCTTCTTGTTCTCGTTCTAGCTCTTCTTGTTCTCTATTAGTCAAAGCAAAGATCCATTTGAGTCAATCTTGATTTGCGTTCTTGTGTTGCTGAAGCTGGTGGGAGATAGAGGAGGATTGAGTTCAGGTAAAGATTGGTGCAATCTGCTGTGCTGCTGTTGTGTTATGTTGTGATTTGAATCTTGGGTTATCTTCAAGATTGGTGCTTTGCTGACATAGAGGGTGTTATGTTTCCATTGAAGCATCTGGGTCTTCTTGATATTGGGTAAGCTTTGTTGGGTATTGCTTGAAATGGTTGATTTGGTTCTTGGATTTGATGGGTTAGTTGGGGTTTGGGGTGTGACTGTGAGGGCTATTGGGAAAAAGGGGCTTTTTGGATTAGTTTGAAGTTTCAACATCTTTTCAGTGATTCAGATTTCATGCTTGGTTCAAGAAAATGGAGAGGTTTATGGCCAGATTTTTTTTTCTTTAGCATTGACTACTATAGTTTATTCAGATCATAACATGAAGAACCTTCTCAAGAAGCTCCATATCATGCCAAATCAATCAGAATCTGCAGAAGGCTCTACTTCTTCCAAGACCAGCAAGACCACTGATGTGTTGTCCCCTGATAGTCATATTCAGTCTAGGTCCAATCATAGTTCTGAGCATAACAAGCCCTTTTCGGGTATTTCTAGCTGGTTGAATTCAGTTGCCAATCGCCGTAGTCCTAGTCCTCCATCATCTTCGAATGTGACGAAAGCTGATAGGATGGAGCCTACTGATTCAGTTAGTAGTAGTGGATTAGATGTGCCTTTGGATTCAGCTACTCGTGATTCGGGGTCGAGCAACTCTAGAGATCCTGATATAGAGGAGGAGTTTCAGATACAATTGGCTTTGGAGCTGAGTGCAAGGGAGGATCCTGAGGCAGTCCAGATTGAGGCCGTTAAGCAGATCAGTTTGGGCTCTTGTGCTCCCGCGAATACTCCAGCTGAAGTGGTTGCGTATCGATATTGGGTAAGTTTTTATCTTTACCCGTTCTTTGTTATCTTAGTAACAATCTTGAATGAGCAAGTTGTTTAGTTAACTGTCCATATTTTGACAGTGAGAAAATCTATTTTCCGTCAAACATGCTCAACTGTCTTTTGTTATTAATTGTACGTTGCAATGTGATAAATTTGTACTGACATGGGAGGTATGCTAGTGACTGGAATCTGGATAAAAATAGAAAGTAGAAAAGACTAAGGAGGTGTCAATATCACCCTCACCACTCTTGTGATCCTTGTCTTTTAAAATTTGTATAACCTGTGATGAAAGAAACATAAAAGTATTAACATCAGTAGCATTCTCACAGTACAAGCCATGTTGTTGAGTGTCCTTATCAACACTGCCATGCACCATTTATTCATACCAGTATTAGGGCTGGAAAAGTGGATTCAACGATCGACCTCAAAATCTAATCGCAGACGTGAGTTGGGAAAGGTTTCATATTTGACTTTGGTAAAAAGAATGAATTAGGTACTAACATAACTTCGGGTGGTTATTGTAGTAGCAATAGTTGAAATGGTTTCTGATATTTTGCTAACTTGTTTTGTTTCGTGCCAATCATTTTATATGGCTAGTTTTTGGAACTAATGTCTTCTAATCAAATTTATGTGTTCATACGAATAGTTAACCTTCACCCAACTACAAGTATAGCAAAACATTAAAAATTTGTAGTGGACAGAAGGAAAGCGCGGGAAATATAGTATTGCGCCTTAGTTTCTTAAAGGATTAGAAAGAAAAAAAAAGGTATGTAAGATCAAGCAGTAGAGGTAAAAAAAAAAAAAACCTGTCTTAGAAATGTTTTCCTTAGCTTTGCATGGCAACCAAACAAATTGAGTACGAGGGATATTAGAAACCTTTGTGGACATGGTGTTTTCTTTCTCAACATCATTTTGTTGTACATGTATATACCTTTCTAACCTATCTCATATCGTAGACTTATCCATGCTTCACAGAATTATAACGCTCTTGGGTATGATGACAAGATCATGGATGGTTTTTACGACCTATATGGAATCCTGACCGAGTCCACTTCAGAAAGAATGCCATCCCTCGTTGATTTGCAAGGAACACCTGTCTCAGACGGTGTAACCTGGGAAGCAGTTTTGGTCAATAGGGCGGCTGATGCGAATTTGTTGAAACTTGAAGAGAGGGCCCTGGTGATGGCCTTGGAGTCAAGGTCGGAACCCACAACTTGTGTAAGTAGTACTTTGGTGCAAAAGCTTGCTGTTTTAGTTGCTGACAGCATGGGTGGACCAGTTGGGGATCCTGAAAGCATGTTGAGAGTGTGGCGAGGTCGAAGTTACAGCTTAAAAGCAACGCTTGGAAGCATGGTTTTGCCACTTGGTTCTTTGAAAATTGGACTGGCTCGTCATCGTGCATTGCTATTCAAGGTAAGTGTGCTACTTATCATTTGTGTATTATTCCGATAAATCAATTTATGTTAACTAGGAGCCTTAAATATCATAATAGTATTTCCTTTTGATGATTTGAACAAAATCAGTCGCATAAAACAATTCACGGTCTACATATTTTACGTTACCAACTCATAGTTCTATTTGTAACTTCTTGCTTAGAATGCAATCTACCACTTGCGACTCATAGTCCCAACGACGTACTCAATTCTTCAATCTGCAATGAACGATGACCCTATTAGAATAGCATTAGCTAGTGTTACAAGACACTGTTGAGGGTACAGCTACTCTTGAGAGCACGCTGAGCTGCACCCATGTGATCACTTATAATAATTCCGCTAGAAAACCCTTTATGCATCATTCAAAGCATATAATTGTGTTTTCAGGAAAACTTGTTGAGGTTTATCCTCTTCCGCCAAAATGTAAATACGTGTGTGTGCGTGCACGCTCTTTTCCCATTTTTTCATATGTTTGGGAATCTTTGTTGTGACTTATCTTTCATTGTCCATTATTTTGTTACATTTGTTTAGGTTTTGGCTGATAGTGTTGGGATCCCATGCCGGTTGGTGAAAGGACAACAATACACTGGTTCCGATGATGTGGCAATGAACTTCGTAAAAATAAATGATGGAAGGTAATTGCTACTATGAGTTCACTTATTTCATGATGAAAATTTGCATTTACTATTGCAATATCCTTGTTTTTGAGACAATTAATAATGTGAATTTCAGGGAGTACATTGTTGATCTGATGGCAGATCCAGGCACACTGATTCCATCTGATGCAGCTGGATCACACATAGAGTTCGATGAATCTTTCTTTTCTGCTAGTCCTTTGTCTAGAGACATCGATTCATCTCATGTAGCTTCCTCTAGCAGCGGGGTTGCGAGTTCATGCGAAGAGCATTCAGAATTTGGGACACTGGACAAGAAATCCCGGTTCAGAAACTTTGCTGCAGCAGAAAATGAGTCTGATGATAAAAGCGAATTTACTGACTGTGCAAATGTAATAGCGACGCCAACTAGAGGAGAAGAAGAACCTAAGGTTTCCTCCGACAAATTTAGACCTCCTTCTAATGCAGATAAGTTGCTTGTGCAAGAACTTCCTTTTAAACCGAATTATCCTTACAGTCATGCAAGATCTCCTTCTTGGACTGAAGGTGTTACTTCTCCTGCCGCACGCAGAATGAAAGTGAAAGATGTTTCACAATATATGATTGATGCCGCCAAAGAGAATCCGCAATTAGCTCAAAAACTCCACGATGTATTACTTGAAAGTGGAGTCGTTGCTCCACCGAATTTGTTCACTGAAATTTATTCAGAGAACGCGTCAGGGATTGAAGTGAAGTCCTTAACTGAAGAGAAAGATGAAAATAAACTCGGTATTAGAACCCAAAAAATAGACGATGGAGGCGATCTTGGTCCTACTCGATTTTTGCCTCCTCTGCCTCAGCACAGGATGAATACTAAAGCAAGTCCTTATCAGCCGGAGTATCCTAAACACAGTGAAGGTTTAGGGGTTCACTATCCCTTCGAATTGAGGGAAGTTACTGGGCTGTGTGTATCGTCACAGTCTGAAGCATCTCCTATTAGATATTCAAAAAATGTTCCCGTTGCTGCTGCGGCGGCTGCAGCTGCAGCTGTTGTCGCTTCTTCAATGGTAGTTGCTGCGTCAAAATCAAGCACGGACACAATTCCTGTAGCAGCTGCGGCCACTGCTACTGCTGCAGCAGTCGTGGCGACAACTGCAGCTGTCACTAAGCAATATGAGCAGGGCATGCGAAATGATGGAGACACAAATGCTTCGGGTCATGATGCTCGAGGTAGTGGTGGGAAACGAGATGCTTCAGGGATAAACTCGGAAGGTGAGAGAATATCAGATAAATCTGCGGGTAATGAGAGCACTAGATCTGATGTCACACTTGATGAGGTTGCAGAATGTGAGATTCCATGGGAGGATATCACCTTAGGTGAACGTATCGGACTTGGTACTTCCCTGCGCATTATGTTGTGAAATTAATTTACTTCAAATCACAATCTTTATTCTATTTGGTGCAACGTAAGTTGATTTTATTTGTTTGTTGCATCCTTTTGCCGCAGGATCATATGGAGAGGTCTATCGTGGAGACTGGCATGGCACGGTGAGTTTTTCATTATGAGCTATCGTGGAGATTATGGTTTCTTTTCGTAAAAGATACAATACAACTTGTTAATAAGACATCCAAAGAACCTAATTTTCTGCAAGAAAGATGGTTGAGCAAATTGTTTGTTTCAAGGAATGAAGACTTAGCATTCTCAAACCTTAAGAACCTTCCCATTTGTTTTGAAGTAGCTATTCGTAGAAGCAAATCTGTAGAAGATTGCTTCTTCATTTTGGTTCTTCCTTGTCTCTTTTGTAAAATGAATCATGCTGATAGTTATGCTTATTTTGGTCAAGGCACTTGTGAGGACTACTACAACTATGGTGTGGTTATGGGAAATCGGCTTCTTATATTTTACATTTGGAGCTTAAAATTTCAACAGGATTCTTGTTGAGGAATACATAGGTCAGACTTTTTATCGAACATTTGACCCTGATACATTGCCTAGAGACTCAGCTTCTTGATACCATGGTGGTCCACAAAATAGTTTGGAGAATATCTCTGTGGCGTCATTTGGTGCATTTAATTCCATTTTGGCGTTGAATATACTGCACGATATTCCTTATATGGTGTCCCGCTTCGTTGACTTTGTTTTGATTAGAAACTTGTACAGAAACTAAGAAAAATATAAGTTAGTTTATCATACTAAAAGTTCTATATTAGTTTTGTCTGATGTTTACTTTCTGACTATATTTTGATATTTTTTGCAACTTTGTGAGTTCTTGTTATGAACTTGGATGTAAATATTATGACTTAATTGCCCTTCTGTATTATAGGAAGTTGCCGTGAAGAGGTTCCTAGACCAAGACATTACTGGAGAATCCCTCGAAGAATTCAGAAGCGAGGTATAAGCTCTCTCACTCTGTGTGTGTGGAAGAGATCCACTAAAAATATATTTATTGTGGGAGATGGATCAGGATTAGACCTTTTTGCTGTTTTTACTGTATATTGAATTTTATAGTTAATTGTTAAGTTGACACTGTTATGCATGTGGGATGAAATGTCAAAATTAATCATTTAATGGTGTTTTGAATTGCAAGGTACGCATCATGAAAAGAGTCCGACATCCCAACGTTGTCCTCTTCATGGGAGCTGTAACACGAGCTCCTAATCTGTCTATCATTACGGAATTTCTTCCTAGGTACGGTTTCAATCCATAATCTTTCCATTTATGCTTCTAGTTTCCTACTGAATAAAAAATAGAAGAATCGGTCATGAAACACCAGATACATGAAGGACTTTCATGATTAGTTCGATTCTTGAATCATATCTTATGTTTTGCAGAGGTAGTTTGTATAGGTTACTTCATCGGCCTAACAATCAATTAGATGAGCGGAGGCGCTTGAGGATGGCTCTTGATGCTGTACGTTAATCATGCATTTTAGTTAGTAAACAATTTGTGAAAGATCTGCTTTACTCAGTACTTAGCTAATTATATTGAATTTTCAGGCTCGAGGAATGAATTATCTGCACAACTGCACTCCAGTAATCGTACACCGCGATTTGAAGTCTCCGAATCTTCTTGTTGATAAAAATTGGGTTGTTAAGGTAGTGACTTGTCCCGTCAGATCGTCGTGCAAGTCAAGTATCTTCCATTGCTAAAACCGAACTGACACAAACCTTTTTATCTGTCATTTAGGTTTGTGATTTCGGGTTGTCGCGTATGAAGCACAGCACTTTTCTCTCTTCCAGGTCAACTGCTGGAACGGTAAGCTATCCCAAACAGTTTAAGAATGAAAACACGCTTTTTTAAACATAATTTTCTTGCATATTCATCTATGCTCGTGTTTGTTGCATTTCTTCTTCAGGCCGAGTGGATGGCTCCGGAAGTGCTAAGAAATGAACCTTCAGACGAGAAGTATTGATATTATCCCTGGACTTTTTAAGTATTATTAGATTTTTTTATTCTTCATTATAGTAACTATATGAAATATGATCCCGTGTGCAGGTGCGATGTATATAGCTTCGGTGTCATATTATGGGAGCTCTCTACGCTAAAACAACCATGGGGTGGAATGAACCCGATGCAAGTTGTAGGCGCGGTTGGATTCCAACATCGCCGCCTAGATATTCCCGAAGATATGGATCCTGTTGTTGCTGATATTATCCGGAGGTGCTGGCAAACGTGAGTATATGTTTGTATTTTTTAACTCATCAATATATGATAAACTGATGCAACTTTTATTACAAGAAACATGTATGTTTAGAAGATGAGAGTGTCCACACATCATAGGATTAGATCTTTGGGCTCTTTAACAAAAAAACCCGAAACTAACCACCTACGAGTTTCGCTAGATGACATCAAACCATATTATGTGCAAGATCTTGTGAATATAGTTACATTTTTCTTTCAAATGCACAAGGCTAGGTGATAAACGAAACTAACATGTGGCATATCTGAATATATCGTAGAGATCCGAAACTGAGGCCTACATTTGCTGAGATAATGGCGGCTTCTGTACCCTTTCACAAGTACTCTAACCCCCAACAGG
>JAYMTA010006069.1:0-10768 GCA_036897625.1 Pelargonium cotyledonis | reverse complement strand
TACGTTTCATGTAATTACTTATCAATGTCAACTCGTAAATATTTCAAAATAATAATAAAATAAATTGTTAGAGGCCCCATTTATAAATACATTTTAATTTTAAAAAAATTAAGTTTTTTTTGTATGTTTTTTTTAATTTTAGAGGCCCCATTTTATAATTTCGCTTTAGGCCTCTCCTGACGTCGGGCCGCCCTTGCTGGTAGGCCACCTATTAAGAGGAGAAGGTTGAAGGGTGAGGATATTAACAGGTCTCGCACAAATGAAGTCCTTTAGATGCTCTAATTGCAAGATTGTGGGGCATAAGTACACTCAGTGCCCAGCTAACTAGAGACAACAAGGACAATCACGGTTCAACCAATAATCATGTTGTCTCAACCAGAGTCATCTACTTCCAGAAGTCAGCAAGCACATCAAGTTCTCTCTAAGGAACATTTAAGGAAACTACAGCGTTGGCTAGGCACACTAGTTGGATGGAGAAAGTAGTTATATGTTAGATGGATAACATTGGTAGAGTATAAACTGTTCTTTTATTTGGCTTGATGTGTTTGTGCTGGGAACCTATGTGTGTGCTGTGAATTTCCTTTTGGATACAAGTTGATGGATGAATTAGGGACCTTCCTTTTGTTTAGTAGATGGATGAATTGGGGACCTACCTTTTGTTTATTTGATGGATGAGTTTGGGAAGTACTCTATTTTGTAATGGATACAAGTTGTATTTGGAACCTATGTTTCTGTTGTTTAATACATATTTGGAGGTACTCTATTTTGGTTAAGTTATTTTGTGTTGTGATTGAATGAATTATATTTTTTTACTAGTGAATCAAGAACATTGAGTGAGATCTTACAAACACAGTACTTAAATACACACATGAGCATTTGCAAACCCAAAACAGATCAAACTTTCATTAATTGATGGAAGGTTGTTACATCAACATTGGAAGGCCACTTGAACTACAATGGCTAGATCCAAGACTACATTTTTTTGCAAAAAATTATACACACTAACAGCACACCTAACACTTAAACCAAAATAAGAAATTTATCACAAATTCTATTTGTCTTCTTCAATTTGATTCGTTCCTTTTCTATTGCTTCCAAATGCTCAGCTTTCATGACAACAACGAGTGTTTGCAGCTCAGAAAGATCAGATTCCAACTTCGAGTTGGCTTCAATCAAATTATTCAAATACAATCTTTGTACATTCAACCTACTCATCAGTGCATTCTTGGTAGTTGTCTCATCACCATCGACCAAACCACCAAAGTAATCACAATAACTAACTCTCTAACAAAAAAAATAACAAAATCAGTATCAAGCCCTAATTAGAACAAAAATGAATATTCAGATTGAACAAACTACAACACAAACACTTATCCCATACTTAGAACAGCCATAGAATGGTGTTCCTGGATTCTTCATTGTTTTAGATATTCGAACCTTCACTCTCAAGCCACAATTTCAGCGTTGTTACAACTCATATGAGTTAATTGATCTAGTAGGTTTACTGGAGCTGCTGGATTCCATTAATGGACGAAGAAGAAATCGAACAAGAAGAGAAAGAAATTGAACAAGAACAAATCAAAGAGGAACAAGAAGCAACCGAAGAACATAAAATCGAAGAAGAAGAAGAAGAAGAAGAAGTAGAAGAAATCGAGGAAGAAGACAAAGCCCTAACTAAAAGGATTATCTGATGCTCAAAACACTGCGTGTCATTTTCTAGGTAGGCATGGTGATGTGGCGGTTTTCGTGACGTGGATCTATGACGTGGCATTTTTGGCGATGTGACATGTGGCTACCGGCTACAACGGGTCAATTGGGTTAAAATAATAAAATAACAGAGCACAGGGTTTGAAACGATTAAATTTCGAGGGCAGGGGCCGATAACATAGAAAAAAAGCCAGTTTAGGGGATCATAAAATATAAAACCTATATATATATATGTTTGATCAACAACGGACATCATACTCGAATTAACAATGTTACTCATTCCCTAGAGGAAACGTCTCCTTAAACCACACCCCCACAAATACGACCACATACCATCGATAAATAAACTCGAACTTAAGATGTTATAAGAAATTAACACTTGAACAAACATGACTTTCGAAATATAAAATTAGAGCAGATAAGACATTCACAAAGTGTTGAAATTAATTTACAGTAATAATTGAGGCTATATGATTCTGACTTGGTCATCATTGATGAATAATGAATTACAATACTACTTGTACGTAGTAGCTGTAATGATTACTCCTTCCACCTTCGTAGCTTGTGACCTTTACGTGTCTTAATCAATAAATCAACAAAGTGTTTATTGATTTTGTGTTAACTTCTTAGATGTGTTGTTTGAATGTTCAATGTACATACCATTTAATTATATACTCCCTTAACTACAGTAGTATCTCTTAATTAACATTCATTAATATTCTATAAGTAACTATGTGATCATGTTGTTATCAAAAAAAAAAAAAAAAAACTATGTGATCATGCAATCTTTCTTGGCTAATAATATTCTTTTACTTGAGCTTCAAAGTATTTTTTTTCTTTCATTTTTTTACCAGAAGGTGCTAAAATCATTTCTCACAACGTAATGGTGTAAAGGGGTATATATACAAGGAATTAATAGTGTTCAGAAAATAGATTATCCTTTTTAACCCTAGCTTAGCCTATGGCTTTTGGCACCTTATTGCATTAAAGTGGTCTCTTACATCACTACCACCAGGAATGTGTTGAGTAAAGATTGATGCTGAGACATCTTCCCACTCACACAGCTGGATTAATCAATTGCGCCATCCTTCAAAGTTTATAAGGTAAAATTTTTATCGATTAACCTACACGATAGTAGATACATCTCTTCTATTAGTCCAAAACTTCACCCCTTCTAAAATCGTCGTTAAAGAAGTTTGAATATGAAACTTCAAAGAAATTTTAAGACGTTTCAACCGTTTGACCCAATAATCTTTAAATAGACTTTGATTTAGTGAAATATTTAGGGAAAAAAAAAACATAACGCGCAGTTAACTTAATTTTGGTTTTTTGCCCCATCTATAATGAATGAGAAAAATGAATTATGAATTATGGTTATTTCTTAAATTATCAATAATTATGAATGACATGGATGAAGAGACACACACAAAATATTCATTTAATTAGCTGCTGGTCAAATCAATTTATTCAAAAAAAAAATCAATTACCCATTCCATCTAAAGTAAGTGGTAATATTTTTTTCTAATAAAATAGAGTTAAATGGTTTTGTCTTGTGTGTGGATTGAAATTTTTATTTTGATTTACCCTAATTATTAATGGAAGTCATGTTACTAATTGTATCCGGTTTTGATGTGACATGTTAGCTTAAGGTGACATGTCATCATCACACTACTAAGATTATATACCATGTCAGCCTCCAACTATGATAGATGAAACAAAAACATTATCGAATTCATCAGTATATGTTCTCGATCGTTACTGGCTCCACGTCTATCAAATTCATGGTTAGCTAAGGTGTTAAGTAGCGATGCCCAATGTCTCCGTTTCTATTCATAATGACAGTTGAGGTCTATCACTTATTACTTCAACGATCCTTGCTTCTTGAAAAATTCAAGAGCATATCTATAACGACATTATTATTTCTCACCCTTCATTTTATCGATTATACATGTTTGTTCATTGACGAGCAAACGAATCGTGGAGTGACTTCCCAAACATTAAGAAGAATTTACAGTGCTTTGAACTGACCTTCGATCTTAAAATAAACTTTAATTTGCATCCAAGCCTGAGAGCGTCCATTATTGGAGCTTTCACTTTGCTCTCCCTTTGATGTTCAACAAAACTTTGTAATAATTTTTCCAAACCCTAACCTTTAGGACTTTGTACTATGTTTCTTTCTTTTTTTTGGTTAAACCATGGGTTTCTTGAGAGGGCCCGCACCATTGGCGGTTGGCACCTTTAAGCCGTTTTAGCACACCCAGACCAATCTCCTTCAGAGCTGGTCACGGGGTTAAGGTTTTACGCTCCTCCCAATCGCGGGTGTTAAATTACAAATAACACCTTTCAGATGAATTAATTACAAGAACTTCAGTCATATAACAAAATACATTCTTGGAGAAAAATCGCACCCTAAATGATAAGAAATGTCAGCAAAATAATAATCTTTCCAATGACAATTCAAGTTGATCTGCTCTTTTTTGGTATCTGTTGATGAAAGGTCGAAGTGTTGACTATGCATTAGTTAATTGGTTATTTAGAGTAGCAGTTTATAAGGTTAAGGAATGGATGGGTTTAGTTGGTGTAACTTTGAAGATGTGTGGAGCCAAAAGCTGCATGCTCACGTTTTGCTCTATCCCACCTTGATGTACAGTTGTTGCAATAAATAAATAGTCCTACTATACTTGTTGAAAAAACCGAGTCCATACAGCGTAGTTTTAAGCTATTATATATATTTGTATAATTTGTGTATACATCAACGCACGCAATACAATAATTTACAGATAGCAACATTACATACACCGTTCAACGCCGGCACAGCTGACCACCGACCACTCTGAAAAGGGAAACCCTACAACGTTACAATTAACAAAACAATACAAACCCTAAGACTTTTCTCTAAGTCAACCTTGCTAGCTACCTCTCTCCTCTTTTTTGTATATATACAAAACACCTCTCAAACTCTCTTTGTTCTCATCTACTTCCATCCATATATCCAAATTCATATCTCTCTCTCTCTCTCTCATGCGTAATGTAATCTCCCCTTGTTTTCAACCAAAAAACATCAAATCTTCTCCTCGTCCTCCCGTGAAGCTTATATTTTTCGACGGGATCACGAGGACCCTCTCCGGCAGTTATGTGGCCGGAGAGATCATGTTTGAGTTTCCGGACAAGATGGTGTGCCACGCAGACTCGTTCTTTATCGGTCACCCCGTGCCGACCCTTGCCATCGACGACCCACTCATGCACGGACATACCTACTTTGTTCTTCCTATCGATAGCTTTTCCTCCAGCGTCCTCTCCGCTTCGTCGCTGGCGGCCCTTGGGTCGAGCCCCAGCCGGTCCCCAATCAAGTTCGGGGAGTGCCCGTTCGAGCACGTGAAGGGCACGAATGGGCGGGTTTTGATCAAGGTCACGCCCGAGTTCATAGGGAGGCTTATAAGCGGTAGAGACAATAGTAAAGAAAATAGTAATGATGGAAATGATGGGTCGACCGGAGTGGCGAGTCCGGGTAGTAGTAACATTTGTAGCACGCCGGAGTTGAAGAAACACTATGAGCAGTTGGTGGGGCCTAAAGATCAAATGTGGTCGCCGAAACTTGACACAATTTCTGAGTACAAGGTTAGGTTTTCGCCGTGTAAACTCATAGGGTTGGAGTGGAAACAAAAGGAGGTCGATTGCTAATTAATTAATTTTGGAGGCACACTGTCGTTCTGTTTTCTCCAATTGCTCCATAAGTTGTACAAAATCAAAGGAGAAATTGTTAAGTTCCATTTTATAGTTAGATTATTCTGAGAAAAATACATAGCTTATTTAAACTATTTGTAGATAGAAAATTTTCTCAATAACGTTAATGTATAATGGATCATGTGGTTTAAAAATTGAATCACCACCATGGCCTACGGTTTCTAATGATGGTGTTAGCGTTGAAGATGATGAATTGACAGCGGAATCTGGGCGCTGTTGAAAGCTTGAAATTTCTAATAATGGGTTCTTCATGTGATATCGTACCCACTCTGGGAGGAGGGTAGTGGAAGGTTTTGTTGGCTGTAATAGCATTTTTTTTGGGGGTAATATATATATGTTTATGCATTGTTGTCTTCATCTTTTTCATGTGTGCAGTGTATTTTTTTTAAGTGTGGAACTCTCTAAGTCTCACTATCTCTCCTATATGAAAATGTCCAATGTCGATGTACGCTGGACAGTGATGTCTTGCGAGTAGCGAACTGAAAGGCAACACACAAAGGACGAGGACCCCGAAGGTGTTTCTGGGACGTCGCCTCAGACATGAGAATGGGATCTCGTCTGAAATACATGAACGCTCTTGATAGCGTTTTAGAGAGAGAAAGCTAGAAATAGTGTGACAATTGAGAGAATAAAAATCTCTTTCCTCTTACCTTGAGAGGATATTCATACCAACCTCAAGTTCTTGCCACATGCCGACAAGTGATTGACTGATAATAAGGTGAAGGTGACTTTAGAGGCTTGAAGTTTTGTCTTCTCCAGCTGCCCCACACAGGAGGCGGGCGATTTGGAGCGTTCTTGCATGACATGACTTGTGCGTCAAGGCGTACTTTGATGTCCCACGATGCCTCTATCACACGGGGTAGCATTCTGGGGCGTCTATGCTCATGTAACATCATTTAGCTAGTTTGGATGGATAGGGAACTTCTGAGATGGCGCTTGTAATAAGGTCATTCAGGCCTTTGATCATGTCCATTATACTCATGGACCTTCTCAGTTTCTTTGTTCAAGTCTGGGATATGTGAGAAAGGTGAAAATTGGGCCCTTGGGCTTATATTTATCCCGACATAAGGTGTATAATAGAGGTAATGATGCTTTGAACTCGCCAAAATAGAAAACTTACCTTGTTAGGCACCCTTTGTTGCGACATCTCTATGCTTGTCATGACATAGCCTATTAAATGGAGCATGATGGTTGGCAGACAAAAGTTGGCTTGTATATACCCTCAGTCATGAGAGCAATAAGGTTTTCCCGACAATGGGTGTACAAGCAACCCATTGGCTTGTTCATCGCCCCCCTTAGCCTTTTTTCCGTGGCCAATGCCCTTGTTTTTTTTGCCTTGGTAAACATATGATGGGTTTGATGCATGCCAATGGACTTGAGTGCACGACAAAAGACATGGCACGCAGTTGGGGGTATTGCTTAGGAGCATTTTCGCATACTTTGATCTAAGAGCTGATATGGAGTGATGTGTTATGATAGTGGTAACTGGTAAGAAAAGGCTAATGTGGGGGCTCTGGCGCCATGTATCTTGTTGTCTCTCATCTATCGTCAAGTAGACTTATGCTATTTTTGGTAACATCATATGTTGTTCTAGGTTAGTGTTTTATAGACGAATGGATTTGTTATAAACAAGAGCACATGGTAGAATGAACTAACCAAGCTAACAAGCTACCAAAAATGAAAACAGAGCATACACAAATAGAACACATACAGACAACCAAATTTGCCTCAACCAAAACTGGCGTCCATGGCTATTCCAATCAACAATTCAAATCCAAGCTTAAACAAGCTTACATGGTTGAGGAAATGAAAGAGAATTACAGAGAGAAAGAGAGAAATCACAGAACATTCAAATCTTTAACAAAACCCTAATTCAGCAAACTTTCTATTTGTACTACTCCTTGAATCGAGCTGGCAACTTTTGGGCACGACCATTCCTCCTTATTGGTTCATCTATTTCTCTCTCTTCCAGCTCCTCGAGCTTGACGGTTAGCTGAGCTGGTCTCTGGTTCATAGCACTTTCTTTCTTCAACTCCAAGCTTGCTTGTGAGAGTGATGGGTCCATCCTCGGAACGCCACCGTTTTGCTTCTTCTAGCCTTTAAGTTGTGTGACGTCGTTTTGTTCCTCACCTTTCTCAGTTCCACTTAACTGAACGTCGTCGTTTCCCTTGCTTAATTACTTCTTCTTAGCCATTTGAATCATAACGGCTACTTCTTCATCTTGTAGCATACCAATACCTTCCCCATTTCGAACCACCTTGTCCTCAAGATGAGCCACAGAGAAATCTTCCAGAAAATCCAATAGATCAATCCATGATTTTCTATCTCTAGCAGCATCAACCCAGCTTATCAGCACTTGAGGGCTCCAGGAGTTTTCTTTCCAAACCTTCCTCCAGGACAGAACTTGCAGTTTTCCTTGAGTTTGTATCAGTTCAGTTCCAGACAATGGTAATGGCAGAAATTGAGATGTAGGCTCCCCTACAAACTTCTTCAATACTGAAATGTGGAACACAATATGGATTTTAGTTGCTTTTGAAAGCTGTAATTGGTAAGCCACAGCCCCAACTTTATCCACCACTCGAAAGGGTCCAAAGTATCTCTTACCAAGTTTCTGATTCTTTCTCAAAGCTACAGATTGTTGTCTATAATGTTGAAGTTTGACCAGTACCCAATCTCCAATCTGAAACTCCAGATACCTTCTAGTTTTGTTCTTCTATATCTCCATTTTCTTCTGAGCCCTAGCCAGGTTTGTTTTCAATTGCTGTAAAATCTCATCTCTTTGAAGTAGAGCCTGTTGCACTTCCTCATTTGTTGACATTCCAGGGATGTAAGCTATTATGGTGGGAGGTGAATGACCATAAAGAGCCTGAAAAAGGTGACATTCCTACAGAAGTATGGAAAGCAGTGTTGTACCAAAGTTCAGCCTAAGGTTAGAATTCACCCCACTTCTTTGGTTGATCAAAAGTGTAGCATCTGAGATATAATTCCAGGGTTTTGTTCAATGATTTTGACTGGCCATTAGTTTAGGGATGGTAGGCAGAACTATAGATAGAGATGTACCCTGTAGTTTAAAAATTTCTCTTCAGAAGCTAGTTGTGAAAGCTCTATCTTTGTCAGACACAATCACAGTAGGGATGCCTTGTAATTTGACTATATACTCCACAAACTTCTTTGCTACTTCTTTACTTGTGTAGTCAGCCTTAAGCATTGAAAATGAGCATACTTTGATAGTCTATCAATGACTACCATAATGACTGTGTATCCCTTGTAATTTGGTAACCCTGTGATGAAATCCATAGCTACTTCTGACCAAACAGTAGATGGAATTAGTAGAGGCTGTAGTAACCCTGCTTGGGCTTGATGATCATGCTTAGCCTGTTGACAAATCTGGCGTTTAGAAACAACATCCTGCACATCAGAGCACATATTTTCCCAGTAGAAGTTTGCTTGCAATCTCTTTAGTGTTCTCTTGATCCCTGCATGACCCCAAGTTTTAAAATAGTGGAATTCCCATAGTAAGTGTTGCTTGATACCAGAGTGTTGAGGAATATATAGCCTGCCATCCCAAAATACTAGATTCTCTTTGATAGTCACCTTTGTAGGCAGAGTTTGTCCTTGAGTTCTAGACAAAACCCACTGAGCAGTGACAGGGTCTTGTTGAATCTCCTCTTTAAGTTGCTCCAAAAATCTGAACTGAGGACTAGAAATAGCCTATGTGTGAAGAAATGACCTGGACAAAGCATCAGCTACTTTGTTATCCTTACCAGGTTTATACTCAATTGAGTAAGAATGTCCCAATAGTTGAATTAAACACTTCTGTTGCTCAGGAAACTGGAGTACTTGATCATACATTGCTTTAATGCTCTGATGATCAGTTCTGATCACAAATCAGTGCCCCAGTACATAGGTCTCCATTTTTTAACTGCTTGCTCTATAGAATACAATTCTCTAACATAAGCAGACTGTCTTTGCATCCTAGGTGATAGTTTTTGAGAATAGAATGAAATAGGATGGCCATTTTGGCTTAACACAGCACCTAACCCCACCCCTGATGCATCTATTTCAATCACAAAGTCTTGCTTAAAATTTGGTAAAGCTAATACAGGTGCTGATATAAGAGCTTATTTGAGGTTTTGAAATGCCTAAGCAGCTTGAGCAGACCACAGGAAAGCATCTTTTTTTAGCAGGTCAGCTAGTGGAACAGGCACCTTAGAGAAGTTTTGAATAAATCTCCTGTAATAGCTAGCTAAGCCAAGAAAACCCCTCAACTGTTTTAGGTTTTTTGGAGTGTCCCAATCCAAAATAGACTGCACCTTTTGAGGATCCATAGCTACAGAACCTTCACTTACTATATGTCCCAGGTACTGTATAGTTTTCTGGCCAAAAGAACACTTAGATAACTTGACAAAGAGCTTGTGCTTTGCTAGATTCTTTAACACTTGTTACAGATGGAAGATGTGCTGATTCCAATCCTTGCTATATACCAGAATATCATCAAATAATACTAATAATGACTTCTTCAAATAAGGCTGCAAGACATCATTCACACATTCCTGAAATGAAGCTGGGGCATTACTGAGACCAAATGGCATCACAAGCCAATGACATAGACCCATATGAGTCCTAAATGTTGTCTTTTCTCTATCCTTTTCTTTCAATAGTATCTGGTGGTACCCTGACCTCAAATCTAGCTTCGAAAATACTTTAGCTCCATTTAGCTCATCTAAGAGTTCCTCCACAGTAGGCATAGGGAATTTGTTCTTGATAGTGACCTCATTCAATGCTCTGTAATCTACATAGAATCTACATGACCCATCTTTCTTCTTAACTAGAATTACAGAAGCAGAAAGTGGACTATTACTTGGCTCTGTTAACCCTTCTCTCAATAATTCAGCTATGATGCTTTCAATCTCATTATTCTGGGAAAAAGCATAACTATAGGGCCTGACATAGGTAGGCTTAGCATTAGCCACTAATGGTATAACATGATCATGAGTCCTTTTTGGTGGTAGTAATGTAGGCTTCTCAAAAACCTTTTGATACAAGTGTAACAGCAGGGTGATATCAGGGTCTAAATTTTGGGGTATGTCTTCAAACACATTGTCTTGTGGTACTACTTGTATAGTATAAAACTCATCAATAGCATCATTTCTCACCATTCTAACAATGTGATGAAACTAAGTGATAGCGCTCGGCAAGTATACCGAGGTCTACCTTGTAATAAGTGGACTGTGAAGTCTGGGATATCGATCCTCAGGGAATTTGAGTGTGATTTAAGAGGAGACTCAATGATAGCGAGAACTAAAAACTAAAACAG
>JAYMTA010006068.1:0-10771 GCA_036897625.1 Pelargonium cotyledonis | reverse complement strand
CGTAACCTCCTCGCCCCAACAAAGCCACTCGCCCGTCGGCCAGACGCCCTCAACCAGACTCCATAAGCTCTCTCAGAACTGACATTCGGTTGCTTGATCCTTTCCTAACACATCACATCCTTGTGTCCCAGCACCCCACAGTAAAAGCAGAAATTGGGTAAACGCTCGTACCTGAAATTAACCCACGACCACTCTCCCCCAACTGCCCTCACCCTCCATCTCCGCTTAATGGGGAGACGCACATCAATGGCAACTCGGATCCTGATGTATGACGTTCGATTCCGAGTGAAGCTCCACGGATCCATCTCAACAAATTGCCCAATATGGTCCCCAATACTCTTACAAACCCTCTTAGTACGAAAATCCTCCGGTAAGTCATGAAGTTGGACCCACATCCGGAGAAGAAACAAATCAGCCGCGCCGAAATTTCTCCTGGTGCTAGCACCTTCCCTACCAAAGCATCATGGTTGAAGGACCATGGACCTCCTTCGACTACCCTTTGCACATCCGATTCATGGTAAAATTCAAATATGAATCGTTGTTCCCCCCCAACAATCTCAGCATCCAACACCTCCTCCACCCTCATTTGGGCCGCCGGTTTCCACACCGACGCCATTTGATGCCTCCACCCTCATATAGATCAAATTAAACACTTGTTATTCATATATTTTTACTAATTATTTTCTTCTAAACTCATCATTTACATGTTTTAAAGCCTTGACCATATGAAGGCAATAAAAGCAATTACTACTCTCACCTCATCATATTGAATTGCAATATTTCATTGACATTACAAAACCGTGATTCATGAACCATGAATTAATTTGAATATGGAGGAGCTTTGAGTATCAATGTACTCATGAATTTTTTTTTGTTCAAGTAGTTGTGAATTGGGTTTTGTATGTTGGGTTTTTATAGCAACAATCAATAAAGTTTAAACCAAAACCAATATTAAAAAAAAAAAATTGGTTCCACCTTTTCAACAATTAGCTTGAGAAACAATAAACAAAAAAAATATTGAGTTTTGGCATTTAGCAAATGTTAAACACATAAATTTTTCATCCTAGCTTGATATAGACTACTAAGACACATTGAGTTTTCATAAATAGTTTAGTTTTGAATCCAACATTTTTCATTAATTTTGACACATATATCAATTGATTGTTGATCTTGTAAAAATCTATAGAATAGACCAATAAGGAATTGGAGTAGAAAATTGTTTAAGAAAAAGAAAAAAAGTGGTGGGTATCTATTCAAAATGATTTTTGTTTGTATTGTGAAGCATTACAATATAGAAATGATTTATTTGATCACTTAAAGGAGAAGAAAAAAGAGTAGATGGTGATTGGCATTTCATGTAATAATATTCTAACAACTATACACCTATCCATCTATATTGCCTCCATTTCTATCTTCTTTTTCACTTTGCTTTTAGTGTGCCCTAAAGATTCCTATTTCCCATATATAAATATGCCATTTTGTTTGTATTTTATACATGAGTATCAGTTGACTGATATAATATTATATTAGTTACACTAATGAGGTGATGACACCTCATTTAAAATCATGAATTCAGACGGGTTGCTTCGCTTCCACAAATTCACTTGGGTGGGTATAAGTGAAATTTAATGAGATGTCATCACCTCATTGACTTGATTAAGTTGCAACTGATATAAAGTTATATCAGTCAACTGATACACATTTTATATATATATATATATACACACTCAAACACACACATATATATATGATTTTATACTCTTTATTAGAAAATGAAATTCTTTTGTTACAACTTACATGTATGTATAGAGGAAATGAATTTTAATAAATAAAAAAAAGCATTGAAAGTTTCAGATTTAGTATAATATGATAATTCAAGTCTCACACTTCATTTTATGTTCATTTTTTTAATATAAGAGATTGTAAATTCCAATTATTAGATGAAACAAAAAAGTACAAGATCTATAGAATATAGAATAAGATAAATGGTAAATATATATAATAAAAAAATTTTACAAATTCAATTTATGTGACAATTTAAGCAACATCATGATATAAAATATGACCATAAAAATGAGTCAAACTATATATCCAGAGTCATTCCATACAAATGTGTTTAGATGCTATGTATCTTTACCATCTTTGTATTGGATAACTCAAATCGTTTAAATTCGTATTGTGTTTGTGCTTAACGTTGAAATATATACTACAAATGGTTGATCTAAAATAGTATTTTATGCAAATGACTTAATCTCGTATTTAATATTTTATTTACTTTCAAATCTTGTTCACAATCTTGTATTTATCGTCTATATTCATGTATGTGCGTTAATAGTAACGTGCGAGAAGAAGAGAGCATGGACTACATCAACTACAACATGTCTCACCGTCAAACGAGATAAATTCAAAACGATTGGTAATCTACTCATGTTCGAGTTTATCCTTAGTCGTTACCACACATATTGTACCTAGATACACGAATTATCAGTTCTAAATGTATAAATGCCCAGTCTACTGGATTGGGCTATTTATAGGCCCAATAAAATGGACATTTTTTTTTAATGAACAATGGACATAGTTTTATAAAGAAAAAAAAAACAAATTTTCCTTTTTAGTTAATTTCTAAGAAAAATTACACATACCTACCCTAAAGTATGCACCTTTTGCACATATCTACCATAAAGTATGGTTTGTTACTTTTGACTACCTTAAAGTATGTCACAAAACTTTCCGTTCAATTTTTCCGTCAAAGTTAAAGGAATATTCTCAAAAATCAACTATGTGCCCAGCACATAACCAAATTTTTTTTGAAATACCAAAATTGTCCTTCACTATACTACCTTCTTCATCAAGAACATGTTCATCAAGTTTCGTCGAAAAATTCATAAATTCGCCAAAAACTTTAAAAATTTGCCAGAATCATCAAAGTTGCCGGCACCATTTTCCGGCAATTTTTTTTTTATACATTTTGTATTTTAAAATTTTTATAAATCTTTACAAAAAATAAAAAAAAAATTTCCTCAACAAACTCCAAAAATTAACTTCATCAACCAAAAATTTACATGATAAAAAATTACAAATTTTTATCCAAAATTAAAAAAAGACAAAATCGGATCAGTACGTGAATTCGATTTCGGGACCTTAACTCTCAGTGGCTTGAAGCTTCACGGCGATGCCCACATGTACAACAACAGCGTCTGGCTCACCAAACCCAACTCCGGCGCCAGGAGGGTTCTCTATGCGAAACCCGTCAGATCCGGCAGCCCATAACCCACTTTCCGGCGAGCTTCTCCACTTTCTTCTCGTTTTTTGTACAGAACCTGAACCCGTCCTCAATCGGTGGCGGGCTCGCCTTCGTCATCTCGCCGGACGACGACACCATCGGCACCAACGCCTGGATCGATTAAACGGGCCGTCTCAGGTCTTGAACATATCAGTTTCATATTCGAATCTGAAACCGAAAGATCCGATTTTGTCTTTTGTTCTCGATCTGGATCAGTACGTAAACGATTTCATGTCTGGTCAGCATCGCTTCAGCGAACCCACACCGTCGACGAAGGCGGCGGTGGAGCTGCAACTCCGGTGGTCACCGGCGAGCACGAGAGAGAGCTCCAGACCGCGATCGTCCGTGGAGCTCCAGATCCGCGATCGACCGTCGAGCTCCAGGTCTGGACGAGGTCGTCATC
This sequence comes from Pelargonium cotyledonis, assembly GCA_036897625.1. NCBI lineage: Eukaryota > Viridiplantae > Streptophyta > Magnoliopsida > Geraniales > Geraniaceae > Pelargonium > Pelargonium cotyledonis. The sequence goes on along the minus strand of JAYMTA010006068.1, from coordinate 7,085 downwards.
GAGCTCCAGATTGTCTTCGAGCTCCAGGTCGTCTTCGAGCACCAGATCGTCTTCGATCTCCAGACCTGGACGAGGTCGTTTGTGGAGAGAGAGCTCCATCCAAAGAGAGCTCGTGCCGGAGAGAGCTCGCGACGGAGAGGGCGGCAGACAGAGTTGCAGGTCGCCGGCGATGAAGAACAGGGAAGAGGGAGAGGTGAGCTTCGTTTCTGTCTCTTTTTTTTTTAATTTTAATTTAAAATGATAAGAATCTGTTTGCATGTGAGTTTATTTTACGTAGTTAGTGGACATTTTGATCATTTTACCGCTTTGAACGGAGAATTGGACGGAGCAGTGGATAGAAAATTTTGTGACATACTTTACGGTGCCAAAATAACAAAACATGCTATATGTACTTGCAAAAAAGTGCATACTTTTTCCTAATTTTTAAGTCAAAAGTTCATTGAAAAAAAATTCTAAGTCAAAAGCTTTCATAAAAAAAAAGTCAAAAGCTTGAGAAGTTCAAATCCAACGGTCTAGATCATTTCTATCCCAAGAATCTTAAGATGAACGGTCCAAACTTGGCAACAAGCTGAACCATTTTCTCTTTCTCCACCAAATTTTCTGTTTGGCTCTCGAGAATCTCCTGAATCAACTGAGAAAACTAGAGAGCTCTGGTGGAATCAGTTCGTCTGGGTCTCGACTAGCTGCACAATGGAGCGATTTAGGAGACCTGGGAACAAGGTTCTGAGCTCAATTGCAGTGCCCAATTTGAAGAGAAAAGCTACGAATTCATGGTCTGCTGTTCAGGACACCTATTTCTCTACCAAGGTACAATTTTTTGCATTTTAATTTACATTTTAGCTAATGGTTATCTTCTATTTTTATGGATTTTTTACTTTAGTTTCCAGGTTTTTGGTTTCTTAGCTGTTTTTTTTTGTTCTTCATGTTTAATTTTGCTTATGATTTTAGGATATTTTTGAGAGGCATAGGGTGGTATTCACAGTTGGTACTTCGTTAGCATCAGTTGCTACAGCTTGGGCAGGTCAGTTGTATTTGAATTTGTGTATTCGAATCTCAGATAAATGAAGTATCTGTTTTAGTTTCTGGTTCTTAACTGTTTCATGCTTTGTAACATTTACATACCACAACATTGGGATTTGAGGTTTGTTGCCAAATCATATTGTAGGTTATTCGATACGCCAAGCTCATCAATCAAAAGTCGATCAGCGGCTAGAATCCATTGAAAAAATTGTGAGTGTTTCTTCCATTTTGTCAACAATTCCATAGCTGCTTGTGTCGTGCTATTTGCTAACTATTTATGTTTACATAGTAAATGACAACACCTAAGGTAGGCAATTGAATTTGGTGGCACTGCCTGATGATAAATGGTAGGATTAAACCAATTGTTTCCATGCTAATATGCCCCAGCTGAGCTATATGAGTTATTCAGAGGTGTTAAGAGTTGTGATTACGGAAGTTGGAATTTGAGTTATGTTGAACACATAGCTGCGGAGTTGATTTGATGTGTTACGATAAGTAATATTAAAGCATAGTTTTGTGATTACTTTTGGCTTACGATAAGGATTAAAGGGGCCTGAAAATGTATTGCCACTTTGGAGATTGGGGTAGTGTAAATGGTTTTAATTTCCGGTTTGTAAGGGAATGACAATGAAAAAATAGAAAGTTTCTTCACCACCAATTTTGTTATTATCTTTTGCTTTAAAAGATTTGGAATGTCTGGAGGATTCACATGTAAAGCAATCTTATCTTAATAAGCTGTTGTCCATCCTTTTCTTGATTGATATTTGATTGCTGGTTACATCTGGAATTCTCTGGTTATTGGTTTCTTGTAGATGAAAAACAAACATAATCTTGAAGATGTTGAAATCAAGAAGATTGTTGGTTCAGGACGTAATAATACCACTGCTTGTTTTGCCTCTGCAGGAGCCACTTTAATTATTGGGTTTGTTTCTAGCACCCTGTTTCTGCTGATACAATAATATCCAAATCACCATTTATCAAAATGTACAGAGAGTACTATCATTATCTTTTATTGCTCTTAATGGTATAGTATATTACTTGTGGTCAAACTAAGTGCGATATAAATGGTTGTGAGAGGTTTATGTGTCTTTTGTAAAATGGGAGCTAATTGCTGGGTTCCCTTATCATTCAAGTGCATTAATATAACTGAAATTTGTAGAAGTCGTATGGTATTGTTTGCATATTCTGGTTTTATTAGGGACTGTAATTTGTGCCTCATGAAATTGGGTTCTCACTCTCAGCAATGTTGACATATCCTATATGTTCACGTCATTCATTTTGCATCTGTGTTCATTTGTTTCTTCTTAGCTTAGTTTTTGAAGCCTTTGGTTCTCCCCTTCCACTGCTGTCGTCAGTCTATAAACTGCGATCAGTGAAAGTGTAGGACAATGCAGGGCCTGGACGAAAACATGGCAACACTTGGTTAATACTTAATAGACTAGATGTAGGTGATGGTGAAGAAGGGTGGATTTTTCAAGAAATTCAAGCAACGTAAATCAATTAGCATTTAAGTTTAGCTTGGCAATGTATCTGAAAGCGGTACTGCGGTAGGGAAGTAAGGATTGACTCAAGTCTTATATGACCAGATAGATCCCTGCCAGAGAAACACTAGATTCCAAAGCTTCCTGCTATAGGAAAGTAAAGCTACAGATGATGTTCTGTCTCTTTACTGCATTTGCACATAAAACACCAGTCCACAATAATATGTGTTTCCTTTTATTCAAATCATCTGTGTCAAGGATCTTACATAGCAGCTTTCTAAACATAAAAGATGTTATGGAAGCGTAACTTTAGGAAGCATATTTTTGTGGGCCGGTACCTTGGATTCTGCAACTTTCATGCAGGAAATTAGTTTTCAGTATATTTTTTCCTTATTAGGAGAAAGAAAAGATAAATGATTTGTTTAGGGTACAAGAGGTTGACATGTAAAAGCTATAGTTGAAGAAGTACGAAATGATTGGAGAAAATAGGGATAGAAGAAATAAAGAAAAGAGAAGAGCTATGTATTTGTCAGCAATCTGCCAAATGTGTGGCGAGATGTGATTATATTGTAGATGCCAAAATGATTAGACAAATGCTAATGGAAAGCTACTGAGGTTGTTATAAGGAATGATACTCAAGGATTTGAGGGTATGGCTCTTTGATGTGAAATTAAATTACCTTATGCTAAACTTTCTGCTTTAGTAAGTGTTGGTGGTATCATTATTTGATTTCCTGTGTTTGAAATGGAAAAGATTATATTTCAATGTCTAAGGTTGCCATTTTATTTTCTGACGCGTCCTCTCCTTTTGCAGTTATGCCTTGGGTTGGAGGGGTGGAAAATGGTATACCAATAGGAAGCTCAAGAAGGAACAGATGAAAATGCTAGGTCAGCTAAAACCGAAAAGGTGGCAACTGCTGGGGAAGATAAAACCTAAAGGATGGCAAATCAGGTTCCCTGGAAGACCATTAACAAGACCTAAAGTGCTGGAAAATGCTGTTGAAACACCTGTAAAAACACTGAAGGATGCTCCAACCATGTAATTCTGGAGGGGCCCCATTTGCTGATGTAAATTTTGCTGATAGCAGCCCATGTAAAAAGTTTATAGCTACCGTCCTTATTCAAATGATCTGAAGCACTTGTTGTATCAGCGTGCATCGAAAGCAATATAATGAATTAATATTCATCTTCTTCATATCCTTTATATCTCGGTTGTTCTGTGCAACATTTACCCTCTTGTTTCGTTTTGTTTTCGGAATGCATGTTCATTTTTACAAGGAATGTTGAAACTATGCAATGATTTATGTTGGTGAAGGTGTCTATGCCAAAAGAATGGTATCACAGTTCAATACATACTGTGAATATCATATAAAAGTTGGCAAACATATTTGATGACAGTAGTATATGCATATGTGCTAGATGGGAAGAAGAGTTAATATTTATTGACATCGCCGTTGGATACAGAAGAAAATAGAAATAATGAGACTTCATATTAAATTGGAGTCTTATGTTTGCATTGTGAGAGTAGATGAACTATACTTTGTAATGAATGGAATGGTTAGTTTGGCACTTGTGTAGAAGCTGGAGTGCTGGACCTTCGGTTGCTTCTAATGGGACAAAAGCAATTGTTAAATGTCATTTTCTTATAGGGACATGTTTTGTCACATGTCATTTTCTGCTCACTCTCTGCCCTAGAAGGCAACCTAGGAATTTCTTGTTATAACTTGGAATCATTAGCAGCAACCAAACGTAATACTTGTACTGCTAATTTTGGTTAATAACAAGGAATATGGACCCCAGTACATGCTTAGTTTATACCATAACATGTGATGTGATGTACTTGGTTTTGTTTCTCCTTGAGTTTTCAAATACTATAAAGGGTGGCATAACATTGAGGGTTGTGGCAGCGGGAAATAAGATATGAAGATGGCCTCGAGTTCAGTAGTTTCAATAATGTTAGTGTTGATAGTTTTTTGTGGGCCGGTAGTTGGAACTAGAACAAAGTTGCATTTAGTCCGAGATGAATCAGATGATGTGTCTAGATCAGCCCCATCAGGTGGTGATGGCATTTGTAGTTCTATGGTTTTGACACAAAACTATGCATGTGAAGAACATACGGTAACTTGCCTGATATAGTGATATGGATGGTTTTTTTTAGTCATTGCTAGTATTTATTTGATAGTTAACCAGAGTAGTGATGGATTTCAGGTAACAACAAAAGATGGATATATTGTGGGCGTGCAGAGAATCCCAGGTGCGACCTCAGGAACCAAGCCTCCAGTTCTATTGCAGCATGGGCTCCTTATGGTTAGTAACTCGCCTCCTAGTTCACAATTCAGGTTGTTCAGTTAATGACTTTGTGGATATATAACTAATTCATTCTGTAATGGCAGGATGGTATAACATGGTTGCTGTTACCTCCTGACCAGTCTCTTGCTTTCCTATTGGCCGATAATGGGTTTGATGTTTGGATCGCCAACACACGTGGAACTCAATACAGCCTCGGGCATAGGTCTCTTATTCCTGATGATGATGTAATGTTCTCCTTTTAGTTACTTGTTTTTATACCTACTTAGCGGTATTGGCATGCATTTCAGGCTTACTGGGACTGGTCATTTGATGAACTCGTAGCATATGAGCTTCCTGCATTATTTCAGTACGTGCATGATCTAACGGGACAGAACCTGCACTATGTTGGCCATTCTCTGGTAAGTTCCATGCACTTCCGGAGACCCTACAATGATTAGTCTCGTGCACTGGGCTGTTCTTATTTTTATTGATCATCACTAGTCACGACACTAACAAGTTCATTATTCTTTACATAGGGAACTCTGATTGCTCTGGCTGCCTTTTCCGAGCAGCATCTACTGAATATGTTGAGTTCAGCTGCCTTGCTTAGTCCAATTGCTCATCTGGGTCAGGTCACCTCCCCACTCGGAAGAGCTGCTTCAGACAATTATTTTGCTGAGGTAAATGCTAATTCCATTTTTTCATGTTGCGTGTCCGATAGTATAAACCTCTGATGACCTATTAAATCATATTATTTCAGGCCTTATACCAGTCGGGTTTTCGTGAATTTGATCCGAAAGGGTAAGGAAGTTACGTTTGTTCCCGACTTTCTGCTCCTACCATATCCTCGAAACATCAAATACTAACAAATACCAAATCCGTCTCAAAGTAATTGTCCACTTTTTAGCTTTTAGAGTAAATTTTGTAAGGGAACTGAGCAATTATTTTGGGACGGAAACGAACATTGAGGTTGTTTAGGTGAATCAAAGCTCTAGAGATAAACGAACTACCGAAATCATTGACAGTCTCTCATCTTCACTTACTCAACAGAGTGGCAGGATCCGCATTTCTTAAACTAGTCTGCTCAGAACCTGGCGTCGACTGCCTCCACTGGTTGACCTCGTTCATGGGTACTTACTATGTTACTACTTTTTTAATTACATAGTGTTGGGATTAGAATTTTTGTTTGGAAATGAGAATCAGAACGGGAATGAGATTCTCACTGTTCATGTTAGGATTATGATTTTTGGTCGTGATGGGTTCATTCATTTCTCATTACTAAGCGTAGAATGCTACAACTGTAGGCCCGAACTGCTGCTTTAACTCTTCCATCGTGGATGCTTTTCTAGACCACGAGCCTCAGGCAACTTCAATGAAGAACTTGATCCACATTGCTCAGAGTAAGCGCCTTACTATATCTGCAAAACGGAACATAACAAACTGTTTATCCATATCTCACAAATTTGCTGAATGTTTCGTTTTCACCCGGACAGTGATCAGAACCGGCAGCATAACAATGTACGATTATGGCGACGAGGAAGGTAACAAGGAACACTACGGTCAGTCCACACCTCCAGTGTACGACATGACAAGCATTCCAAACGACGCCCCTCTCTTCCTCGGATATGGAGGTAAGGATGCTCTTTCTGATGTCAGTGATGTTCAGCTTCTGCTCGGCGACCTCAGAGGTCACGAAAAAGATAAGCTTACCGCTTTCTATACGGATAATTATGCGCATGCCGATTATGTTATGGCTGAGAATGTGAAGGAAACTGTGTATGACCAACTCATAGATTTCTTCAAGAGTGTTGTAATGTAAAGGGAGCAACAAGAAGCTCACAACACTTTGTGTTTTGTTATTGTTGTCTATAAATTGTCCATGAAGTTACAGTGATGTTCAATACAAATGGCATTTTGTGATTCTGTTTCCGAATTCTGATGATTTCTTCTAGATGTGTGTTCTTGAATCCGAAATTCCTGATTCGAGAAGAGCGATTTGAGCTCATTCACTCTTAAATATAACTCGAAATTAGCTTGTTTGAGCTCGTACATCTTTTTTTTTGAAATGTGAATATCATTAATTCATAATCAAAGTGCAAATTACATTCAAATATACTAGAGCAATCTAACTAAAATCAGACATAGAAATAGTAACCCGCGTTAACTAATAAGCTACTAATTCGCTGATCCCAAACCAAAGAGAATCATAAGTTCTCGCCAATGGCCAATACTAATAACAAAATTCAGCAACAACCAATTCTGAAGCAGCAAACCATACCTGGCGACTCCTGATCCT
>JAYMTA010006067.1:0-10771 GCA_036897625.1 Pelargonium cotyledonis | reverse complement strand
TAGGTTACATGGCTCATCTAACTTTCATATTTTAATGGTTTAAAATTAAGTTTTAACGAATACAAACCCGGCGTATATGATACTACCATCCTCCCATGAATTTCTGGCGCGGAGCGCCCGGTTTATTAAACTTATTGTACACGTGGCGCATTGCAATTTGGACAACTCATCAGTAAAGAAATTGATGTGCCATGTGTGTTTGTTTGACACACCATTTTGTACAGTTTTTTTTTACAAAATTTTGTATATAGCATTACTAATCCTCGAATCCACCAAACAACATATCCAAACACCCATATATATGTACATATAAACTATATATTTTTTATAAAATAAAAAAAAATAAACAAATTTATTCCACAAAAAAATAAAAGAAGCCCAAGCATCTGGGTAGATGAGCAGAACAAAATCTCACCAAAAGACAATGGAGTGACACGTGCTTATATTTCAATATAAATCCAGCTACTTCGCTAAATATAATTCAACTCAAATGTGAACATCGTGAGACCCTCAATTATTATTTTATTTTTATAAGAGAGATAGTATAAGAAAAGATTCTATAATCTTAAATTAAGAGTAGTATATTCTTAAATTAGTTGCACGGTTTTATCCAATATGATGATCATACTCATCAACTAATTAATGTTGCCTGACATCACCCTAGTTTGTTCTTTAACATATATTTTTATCTATTGAGGAAGAAAAAAAATCAAAATTTACATTCGTGTCGTGTTAGGGGTTGAATATGTGTTGCATGAGTAAACATAAATACAAAATGTTTAATATCCACGTTTAAATATGAAACACAAGCAAATTACACTTACTAATCGTTTTGATGTGTTATGTTCATGTCGATTTTACCTAAACAAAAAATGACATGAGTTGCAATTGATTGTGCTCTTATTCTCTACTTTCACTTTCCTACCTTAAACACAATATATTCGAAACGATATGAAAACAAATTAGATATGAGGGAAGAAAAAGAAACTAATAATAGATTAAGCCCATCCCTTCGAAAATAATTGATTAAGCCCATAATTTATAGCAAATATGATTTATACACAAGCCCACACCGCTCTTCTTCATCTTCACGGGTTGACCCGGACGATCAGGCCGGTTAACCAAACTGACTGATTTTCCGGATCCGGATTTTAAATCAGTACCTGAATTGTGGTGCTTACATCGAAATTGTACAGTAGTTTAAGGATCGATTTGCAAAAGTTCATAATTCAACCACCAAATTAGGGTTTTTCCTTCCTTCCCTCTCAGTCACCGAAGCTCCAAAACCGACACCAGTAATGGCGGAATCGATTTGCAGAACTCTACGCGACGGAGCGTTAGAAGGAGAGCAAGCGCCTGCTCTCACGATCAAGGACTCCATAGTTTTGCCCTTCGGTTTCGATGTCTTTGCTCACCTGCTCACCCAGCTCTCCTCCAACATTTTGGCGGGAAAATCACAGTCCCGGTCAGTTTACTTCTCCTTATTCGTAGCCGTTTGTTCTGTTCTAGTTCTTCAGTTTTGTGTTTGTTAACATTTGTGTTCAACTTGAGTACAGTGGCCTGGTGCTTGTCGCATTCTCTCGTGCCCCTTCGTTTTATGTAGAGTTGCTGAAGAGAAGAGGAATTGATGTATCTTCGTCTAATAAATGGTGATGTACATACGCATTTATTCTGTTTGTTTGCTATGAAAATGTAGTACAAAAAACTTTTTTTTTGGGTGAGAGTTAATTGGTTTTACTTTTTGGTTGCCCGGAAAGTGGAGGAAAATACTTGGAGTTACTAAAGATGAATAGTTTTAGAAATGTGTGTTCTTAACAATGGATCCTTTGAAACCTCAGCAATGAGATAGAGTAGACAAATCAGTGATTTTTACTGCATTCAATTTCGGCAGTGATGTGAAATAGAAATTTTCTTTTTCTGATAAGTGGGGACCTTTGAATTTAACATCTGTTGCAGGTTCCGGATTGTGGATTGTTATACAGACCCTCTTGGTTGGAATGATTGGCTTGTGGAGCATGGGAACATTTTGGGTCTTTTGCATGAAGCTTCAACTGCAGCCACAATTTGTAAGGATGTGAGAAACTTGGATAAGTTGTTCTCTCCAATAATTGAACTGGGTATAGGTATGTTTGTACTTTAATGTTGCTCCTAAAGTTAATTTATATATCTACTATGGTATTTTATTTTCAGAATGTAGGGTAATTACATCTTTCGAATGTGATTCTCTTTTTAAAGATGAAATGGTTATGGAATAAATTAGCAATTCTATTTTATTTTTCTTTTTATAAATCCTTGTTTCATGAAATTTTGTTTATGCTTGCAGAATTGGCTGGGCAAGGAAAAGATCGTTTCTCTGTTGCCATAGATTCGGTAATCTGACATCTTATAGCTTTATCTATTTTTGTTAATCAGAACAATATGAGGTTTGATTTGAGTGCAAGCCCACGGGAGCCAGGCTCCATAATGAGTATTTATTTCAGATTTTGTCTATCTAGCCATTTTGTTTTCATGCATCCAAATGTGATCTATAAGTTTGGATTGTAATGTGATTCCCAGTATGTGGCTTATTCGTAGTGGTTCCGGATGCATGGAAACTTCCTACCAAGTAACATAGATGTGCCAAGAACTCTATATTTGTATAATTATGTGAACTTTCTATTCTAGCATTTCTCTGACTTCCTTGTATCATCTATGGAAACTTCCTAATAAGAGTATCAGAAGACCGTGATAACTTTCTATTGAACTAGTTTTCTCAGTTCCTAGATTTGGAAACTTCCTAGTAAATGTCAAAAATGCACTGATAAAGGTTGTGCAAACTGCAAACCAGAGACCAGATTCGACAAAAGAATAGTACTGGATCACCATATATTTCTTGTTTGCCCTGAGTGATAGATTTGCAGGCTGAATTCAGCTTTCTAGTTATCTCCATTTGTAATATCATGTTGAAAAACTGGATGTAGATGCTTTTGTTGTCTCCTCCTAACTCAGGCTAAAGCAATTAGAAGTCTTGTGGCCATGTGATATGGTGTCAAAAAGTATTTTGCATTGCTATATACTTTCTTATTTTATTTTTGTTCATACATGTAAGACATATCTTGTGAAAGCCAATGATCTCTTGATTTCTACGATTAACCTAATTTCCACTGAGATTTCATATCTCAGCAGTGCCTTGCTAGTGCAATAAAAGGGGCATTATAGCAGATAGATATCTGTTTCAAATAAGATTCATCTTACTTTGTGTTCGTATTTAAAACATGTAGCTAATAAGAGTAATGATAAATACACAGAGAATATATTTTTTTCCTGTAAGAAATTAGAAGAGAAGTCAAATTTTAACACTGAATCTTCAATATTTTTAGACAATATGAAATGCTGTGACAGTGCAAAAGTACCCTACAATTGTAACTTTAGGCTTTAGCTGGTGAGATTGATCTGATCTTTTCAAGTTCAAATGTCATCTAAATTGATTCAACCAGCACTCTCCTATAGTTTTACTATGTAACTATGAGCACTTTTCTATAGTTCAACCATCAGTTATATAGCCTCCAAGATTTTGTGAAGAAATTAATTGTCTGGAAGGTTTTATGTTCAAGCACATCACTAAACTTATTTTTTCTTTTCGAATCGTGCCAGGTTAATGTAATGTTGAGACATGCATCCATCTCAGCAGTTGCAGGCTTATTGAGCAACCTGCGCAGCCACGGTATATAGATTGTCTGTTCCCATTTGGTCTGTCTCTCTAAAATGGACCTTAATTTCCCATGAGATATCTAACGAAGTTAACATCGTTTGATGGTTAAGGACAGATGCCTTTTAATTCCATAAGTTTCTCAAATCTAGTATTTCTTGATAGTTGAAAATTTTCTGAATGTTCAGTTTGGTTTTTGTTTCAAATGCAGAGAGACTTTCCAGTGCTTTTTGGTTTTTACATTCAGATATCCATGAAAACAAGGCAACAGCAGTTCTTGAGTATATGTCCTCTATGGTAGCCAATTTAGAGCCATCAAATCAATTGGCAGGTGGACTAAATGGTGATCCAGAGCTTATCTCATTTCTTCAACAGGACTCAAAGAAAGGAAAATTTCATGTTCGGTTTAAGCGCAGAAATGGGCGTGTTAGAGTTTCGGTAACTATCTCTCTGAGCTTGGGTGTGTGCGCATGTGAAATATTAACTGTGGTAGTTTACTAAGGAGTTTATGTGGATTCTTTTTCCAGTGTGAGGAATTTCGTGTCGAGGAGTCAGGCATTAACTTCACATCTGTTTCATTTGAAGATGGAGTAGTCAATCAAGGCCTCGTGCCAAAGGTCGGTTCTCTATCTTGATGTGAATTTGAACTCTCATTCACCGATGTACATATCTTTATCAGAAAATGACTGGCAATATACTTCCATAGCTGAAGCTCATTGATACATATCATTAGTGCCTACACGTGCTTGGAACACTCATAGTTTCATGTGCTGGTGCAAATAAACACGTACCACTCACTGGCAAAAATATATTACTGACGTTTTAACTGTTTGGTTCTACCTACAGGTTCAGTTTAATCTAGACCTATCAGAGAAGGAGCGTATAGATAGGGCTAAGGTTGTACTTCCATTTGAACATCAAGGTACTGTATTGAACTACAAGTACATAACATGATTGGTTATTTTTGTTTGTTTTATTCTAACTTTTTATGATTTGAGAGTGATAATTTTTATATCTCTGTTTCCTCGGTGTAATGTTAATAATTACCTATTTTTGTTTGCTTTAGGAAATGGTAAACCCATTCAAATATATGATGGCAGAAGATCTCTCTCCGAGAACGACACTGCCATTGCTTCAATCAAGCAACCTCATACAAATGAAGACTCCAACAAGGGTGAGATAATATATTTTCGTGATTCGGACGATGAAATGCCAGATTCAGATGAAGACCCTGACGACGATCTGGATATATGAACCTTAGTTCCGAACATGAATAGGAAAATTACATTTCCTGACATTGTATTACAATTTTTAGCATAGGTTTTCAAAAAGTTTGTAATTATTAGGAGGAACCTGGTACAACAACCACTTGGTTTCCTCCTCGGTATTTGAAAATTTGATAGTCTGAGGATGGATTCAAATTAATTGTATAACACCAATGTGCATAATATAAAACAATCTGGGCTCTGCAGCATCAGCTACACAAGCATAGCATAGTGTCACATCTTGAAAGAACGGCCTTACCTAAGCGCCTTATGAGTGATTTTTGTCATGTGGTATGCTCCTATACTTGCGAATCGGATTCCGAGTGTGGGGCCGGTTCTCTCTCGGTCGTAACAATGGGCCCGCCTCTTCAGTTCATATTGGGCCGTTTATTATTGAAGCAGCCCATTATGAAAGTGTCACCTAGTAAAGTTCAAATACAAGTCTTATTCTTTTTTATCTACAAGACTACAACAGCCATTAAATATTTTATGGGTTAAAAGGTTGGACGTACGTGAATTAGCTTTGGAACGACGTACATACAATTTATGTGTATGGATACAGATTCGCATGCAGATCATATTAGTATACTTTTGATAGACCTATGCTCTCCTCTTCATCATCTTTCAAGGTTGTTCTAATCATTTTGGGAATCCTGTACTAAAACAAAAAATATAATATGTTTGATTTTATCTCCGAATTGAGTTTTTCGGATTTGCAACTCTCGACAACGTGTTAATTCGTTCACTTGCTTCGTTTTCAATTCTTACTCTAGTTCTTGTGTTGTATCCCTTCTCAAAGCAATTCCAAAAAGCGGGATGTGTTCTAAAGACCTGGTTAGTTGTACATCTTATACATGCTAATATATAATCTACGTACGGCCATGTCATCTTCATATATGGACTATAGTAATCATCTCCTATTAACTACTTTCAGTTACTTCATGAGCTGTGTCTGTTTTTCTTATGATTTCAACCATATGCTTACCTTATCAGAATTCATATATATATTTTTGTCAGTGACCTAAAGTAAATATTATGAGCCCCAAAACTTTCAGCAACTGTTACTTCAGCCTAGGGTTTTTTGCCATCTGTTTTATACATGTATATGCAACAAGAGGATCTGCAATTTGGGTGGGGAACAAATGTTCCATATATATATATACATGATCAATGTCTCTTACTTTTGTGCTTCAAAAATGGCTTTTATTGTACATGCTTGTGTTTACAGCCTAAATAATTAATGTATCTATGTGGTGGAGTCATCATCTCAACTCATCTTTCTCTAATCACACATACCAGATCTATCAGAAAAATTGCAATTTAAAGATTCTTTTCACTAAAATCATCCATCAACTTCAGCAATATTGGAATCTATAGAGCCTTATAAAATAAAATCTTTGCACCATGGTGACCCTAAAGCCTATGCCCTATACACATTATTTATTTGAATATAACTATAATGTATATATGATGATGGTACCTAGTGGTATCCTTTTTTCATAAAGCTGTGAAATAGAAACCAGTTTTGTTTGTTTGCGCATCAAAGTTCGGAAAAGTCACATGAAAAAAAGGTAATTTACATTCCCTTGACCCTTGGAATAGAGAAGAGGTCATTCATGAAGATCATCATGTTTCTTTATTCTCCAAAGATTTTTGTTTATGGAAGATAATGTATAAACACACACACACACACATATAATTAGTGGACATTGAGCACAACACACCTATCAGTGTATTTTTCCAAGGAATAAACTTTGATAATTAATTTTTCATTGAGACAATAGAATAATCTAAACATGTATAGTGATCTCATGATATAAGCTCTACATAAAGGAAAAGAAATGAAGAGTGAAATGTATAGCTAACTGATAAATAATTTCATGGATTAGGTTCCAACTTCCCTCAAAGGCTTCCAATATACCATGCTGATATGAAACTTACAAGACATGTATGTATGTATTTGCATGGGAATGTTGGAGTCCTGCGAGGGAGATTGAGGCTTAATCCTTGTGTTGCAACGCATCGCGGTTCCTCGTTCAAAAGTAAGGACTTGGAGCACATGTTCATTCATATCAGCAAGATGTGGAAGATATCTTCACAAATTATCAGTACTCATGATCTCATATCAGCAACAACATTCCTTCAACATAATTTACTACAGGTACATAGGTTAGTTCATGGTTTTAAGTCATTTAGTTCTTTGATCTTGATTGCACAGCGCGCGATTGATTATTTATTTGTGTATATGAGATAGTGAATATTAATGCTGGGTGCATACAGAAGAGCTTTTGATGCATTTCTGATATGAGAATACATAGCTAGGTGCACAAATACTAATTGTCAGCTGATTTTGCTTCTGACATATATGTAGATGGTACTGCAAACTATCTCACAATTCAATTTAAGTCCACATATGTAGCTGCACATCATGTTTCACTTGTATTTTTGTCCAAAAATAAGTGTATTGTTTCTTTAAGTTGGTTAATATCCCTTTAATTTATTACCACATGTGCATGAGGATAGAAGACGAAAAATACAATATTACTAACTTTTTCTTTAAATTTTCTCTAGTAGAAAACATGACACTTGTTTTGGGACAAAGGGAATGTAAAATATGATAATGTAAATTTATAACAACTCGTCAGAGGCCAATATATCAGATCATATATATATCAGTGCAAACAGTAAGATAATTAGTTGTCTCAAACTGCATATCAAGATTAGGCTCTACCAGATCATAACTGCAATTTTTTCAATTTGTCTAAATCAAGACTTCATGAGAAGGAAATTGATTAATTAGCTCAATCAATCTGAATCCTAAGGTACTATTTCCAAAATCTTGTCTATATACATTCACACAGAATTTAAATATATGAAACATATTTGTTGATTCAGTATTTGTGTGTATGTTGCACTATTTAATTCACATACACTATGTTATGATCTTCTCGAGTAGTTGCAGCAGAGAAGCTGAAATAGTCCCGGCGCTTCAGTGCACAAAACGCTTATCCGGCATCGGTACAAATACATAAAATAATAGTCACTTATATATGCAGAGTTGAACCAATCTATATTCTCTAAATTGGTACCACAAGAAAACCCTAAATTGTTAAAAAAAATGTACAATACAGAGAATCTTGCAGTTGCTGTCTTCCCTATAAAGTGCCTGCATTTATATATGTATAATACAATAGAGATCGACATATATCCAATATGCATAGAATTAGCTGCTAAAATATGTTGGATCCGGGTGTTCGTGGGTAAGGTTTACTCATGTGCTGTATACATTTGTTATTGATTTGTTTTAGCCTAAACCAATATTTTTTCTCATGGATTCTAAATTCACTAACACTCAGACCACATAACTTCTGAAAGATGTTGTGGCAGCGCGTTGCAGATCGAAGAAGAACCTCCATCTTGCTCATGCTTGCTAATAATTATGGTTATTGATCAAATTGCAATCCAATTGAGCATATAATATAGATGAATACCATAACATTATTGAACAAGTATTCAAACATAAAATGATGTAGATTTTTTTATTATTCATAATCACCAAAATGCTAAAACAGTGTAGAGAAAGCCAAGGTATACAAATTTATGATTTGCTCCATCCATCTCCACTACTTTTGAATTGACCTAACTCTTCAATAAATTCAGGTCTGTGTATATATCTCTTGATCTATGAGAGCTGTGCATGAACAAAATCTACAAAGGCATGGAATTAAAAATGATTGAAATTAGTTCAAGGACAAAATATAGTTGGGAATATATGGAATACTAAACAATCAAGAATCCATTAATTCTCTTGTAGTGTGGAGAACATATATATCAATCAATATCTTGTAAGATTAATGTACAATTTGTTGAAGATTGAAAATGAAAGTATGATATAATTATAAATCGACTTCCTGATTCTGGGGAAAAAGGCTAGCTAGCTGGCCAAAACATATAATTAAGTGATCTTTCATATTATGCAGAATAAAAAGTAGCAAACAGTAAGGGATAACATAATATTTTAGCAAATTTGCAATGAATAATTGAATATGTTCGATTTTGATCAACGGGTATATATTGAAAGGTTATTTCATTATAAATCTGGATACAACAAAAAACTGTTGCATAATCAAGAAACTAAAAGAAAAAGTTAAAACATATGATCAATATCAGATAATCAGAATGCATGTTTCTTTACATTTACACTAATTAAGATCAACAATATACCTAGCTCCACTTACAAAATACAAAGTGTGGACCCAGCTTGTTAATCTCATAAGTCAACTTGCAAAAGATCCACACAATTGGCTCCACAAATTCAAAGTCAATAATAGTTGCCAACAATATTCTAGCTAAAGCTTAAAAAAATATGTAGTGCTAGGGTTATGGATTCAAATCCTATATGGGAATTAGGTTGAATTCAGATCAGATTTGAATCAATTAAAGGTTTCATTGATCTCTCTAGTGCAGAGAAAAATACAGTACATTCTCCTAACTCTTCAAGTATGGATCAATTAGAGGGCAGTAATTAAAAATACATTATTTGTTTTTTCTTAATTATATGCACACAAAAGTTTACCTACCAAGAATTCAACTATTAGACTGACATAGTATCAGAGTTTGTGTGGTCTAAAAAGGTTATAAATTCGAATCCTAACACCTCATTTTTTTTTTTTTTATGAGAATTCGAATCCTAACACCTCATTAATATCTTATTTATATATGTCTCAAATTTTGTCGCTTCTAATTCTGTCATTCTTCTAGGCTTTCTTCTTATATCCTTCTAGCTATAGCAATAATAGATTCTTATCCATCTTCGGTTCACATGGAAAATTAAAATGAGAATTAATAGATTGAATTTTATATCTATTTCTCATCGGTTTACTTACAAAGTTATATATTATACATTTGTACGTTAGGGCATGGTAAAATATAATATTAAAGTATAAGTGAAAACTTCAAAATCGTTGATGATCATTCTCTTTATATATGCCAAAGAATATTAGGGCACAGTAGCAACAATTTGAAATTTGAGCACGTGTTTCCTGTCAATTGCGTGGTAGTGGAGGATACTGAACCATTAATTAGTCACTAAGCAGATATATTATCATATAAATATTATTATAATTACTTGAACCAGCTGCATTCCATAATCCATATAGAAATGGAAGGTAATTAATTGTTCCCTATAAATACCATTACCAAGTGATCAAAGGTTGGTACATTTAGAGGCAATAATATAGAAAATGGAGAAGTTTCAATTTCCCTCAAAGGCTTCCAACACTGCAAGCATTGCATATACACCATCCGTTCTAAAATGAGTGTCCTGTTTCTCTTACATTTTTGTTCTAAGATAATGTCTTATTTCTTTTTCTAGTAAGTTAGTTATGCATGAATTGTCAATAATATCCTTGTAAAAAGTTAGTTAGGATCTCTTAACACACAATCATGAGGATATAATAGCAAACATAACACACTAACTAACTTCTTTTTAATTTTTCTCAAAATAGAAAGGAGGACACTCATTTTGAGACGGAGGAAGTATTATTATTAGCTCCATATATTGGAATGTTGGGAGAGTCTAAGGGAAATTGAAGCCTACTCCTTACCCTAGCACGGAGTAATTATTAGTATTTATTCATAGGGATAATCACTAAAAATAGCATTATAATTGACGCTTTTTGCAATGAACTACTCTGAACTTTTTTTTCGTAATTTCTTACTACCATGTATTATTATTTTTTTATTCCGTCAGCAATTCCGTCCAAAAATGGACGGAATATTTCAAAAGAGACATGTGTTGTGCACATGACTGGAAAAA
>JAYMTA010006066.1:0-10777 GCA_036897625.1 Pelargonium cotyledonis | reverse complement strand
CCCACCCACCCCGCCTCCAAATAAATAAAGCAGGGTGATAGAAACCAATTTCTAACAGAACATGAGAGCAGAATAGTGTATCGAGTTCAAGTTAATAGCAAAACGTTGTAATTCAAACTTAAAAGCCACTTGCCATTTTACTGTAAAGCCCAATCAGTTGACTATATCACCGCTACAAGAACTAAGCTAACATTCAAGATTAACAATAGAAAAGAAATAGTACCTAATAAATGGAGTGGGATTGCTGAACTCCCAACGGACAACATTACACCACTGGTTAAGCTGGCAAGTCTCTATGTCCTCTTATCCACTTGCTATAATATGGATACATAACAGTTTCACTAGTTGGCCTAATTGCGATAGGCACCTCCAAATCGGAACTTCCCGATTTAGTTACCCATGCAACCTAAAAAGGCCAAAGACCCAGCATACATAGGTTATAGGGACTTCAAAAGAGATTAAAAGATTGTTGAATGATTTGAACAACTTTAGTCGGTATATTAGTGCAATTGAAAATGAATATCTAACCTCAAAAGTGCAAATATATTTTCTATTGTACAAAAAGAGTTCAAGAACTCACCTCTGGCGCAAAACCTTCGATATGATCTTTCTCTTTCTGTAGAACCCGGGGATACAAATAGAGGAAAGTAGCAAGTTTTGATTTTCATTTTCTTTATTTCAGCATCGAAAAATGCCTGAAATTTGACATCATTGATACATTGTGTAACATGAAGAAAAAAAAAATGCTTCACATTGTTTGGTCAATTTCAGACAGCCACTAAATATCAATCTTAGAAACAACATAGAGAACCACCACATTAATATTAAAACACAACCATCTACGAGAGTAATTTCTGTAAGGTATTGTGCAAGCATCATTTTTTTATTGAAGGAAAACTTGAAATAGCATAGACTAGACAGCATCAACATCCCCTCAACATTGAATCAAGAGATTAAGCATCAACCAGCATCCATTAGCTAAACCGTCGCACACAGCATTGGAAAACATAAGAATTAACATTAGACGACTGATAGAAAGAAGAAAAAAAAAATGAACTTACTTGCATGATTTCCCATATCGACATTGTCCATGGCCTCAGTATATAACAGCCAGAGATATCATAATACTCTATCATTTCGCCATGGACTACCACCTGTACAGACCAACAGAAAAAAAATAATAAAAAAAAATTAAAAATAACTACAGCTTACAAAAACCTGAAAATCATAAGTTTCATAGAATTCTACCTACATGAGCAGACATACTAGTCAAAATCTCATACTCACTCCTTCCCAAAATGAGTATCCATTTTTTTTAAAATTTACAAAATGAGTATCCACATTTCGTTTTAGTAGTTAGCTATGCATGAATTACCAACAATATTCTTGATATAAATTTGTTAGAACCCTTCAGTTTGTTAGAACATTAATACAGGAATAAAGAGAATGTCCAACCCTAACTAACTTGGTACAGAGTGAGCGTTTCACAAAAATTTCCAAAAATTGGCTGAGCAACTACACTTGATATCTAAAAGGTGCAACAACCATTGCAACTATGCAAAACCCAAATTCTCCTAGAACCCAAAACCTATTTCCATCCCATTATTACAGAAGAAGAAAAAAAAAACCTATTGCTTTCAGAGAAGTCAGTTCAATATGAGAATTTGCAACACACTAAAAAAGTTTTCTTTTTCAGTGCAATGTTACAAGAAACTTGCAATTACGCAGCATTGCTAAACAGTCAACGGTAAAAAAAGTTAGAAAGCTATATAAACCCACCTCCGAATACCATTCCCCAAAGTTCTCATCTTTCTTATAAGTGAGACCCAACCCAGTCTCCTTCTTCGCCTCCTTCTTCTTCCCTCCTGACAGCAAAACCAAACAGAGCATTAGACTCACACAAGCATTTCTACAAACAGGTTGAGCGCAATTGGGTGTGCCACAACCACTCACCGCCGCCTGCTCCGGCCTTGGACTTCTTGGCCTCATAAGCAGCCTTCTTGGCCTCAGCTGCAGCTTTTTTCGCATCGCCATTGGCCTTCTTAGCTTCGTCAGTGACTTCCATTGTTGCTGCAGAGAGAGAACCAAACTAAACCCAATTCGAGCAAGATCAAGGACTGAACTAGGGATTTGATATCAATTTCCAGATTCATGTGAACAGAAAAATAAAGCTAAACAGGTTGAGAGATCGAGACGTACCAATCGCCGCCGCGGATTTGGTACAGCAAAGAGGAAATTGCAGAGTCGAGTGAGGGACGAAGAAGAGTAGTGCACATGAGACCAAAAACGGACAAAAGTCGCGAAACCTCAAAGGGTAACAGTTTTGCTCTATCCGTCACGGGTTAGCCTGTTTTGATATATGACCCGGTCCATCTCTATGGGTCCTTTTGGGAAATAAGAATGTTTAATTTTGGCCCCTCAATTATCTATTTTATTCTTAACTGAAACTTAATTTAAATTTTGTCATGTTTCGGTTTTAAACACGTAAGTGTTTGTACAAACTCTAAAATACGATATACATAAATTGATCATTTTCCTTTGAAATTTTATAGTTTGTAAATTGTGTGCGAAAAAATATGTATGTAAATCTAAAATCTGAAATGATGTCAAAATATTTATTTTATAATCGACCGTTAATTGAATGGTTACATAAAGAAACCAGACCGAATCATTAGGTTTTGATTGTCGGTTTCAGTTATATTTAGTCCGCTCCTATTATTGACGTGATTCTTGCAATCATGAACTGCGATGTAAAATTTTATCCTGCACATTTTTTTATATGTCGTTTAACGTATGTTTGAAATAAACTGATTTTCATGAACTTCGTTATTGATACTCTTCCAATATTGGACCGAATGAATTCACCTAAACCGAATTTTTTACAAATTAAATACATCGCCATACAATAATTTTTTTCTCGGTCGCGCATGCACTAATTATTCATTGGATGTGATTAGATTAAATAAACAAAGACGTGTTTCATGTGTTTTTTTAAGAATCCCTACCATAATTTTATTTAATTAAACTCGCTATGGACAAGGGATCAAATAATCAAATATATTAGTACCGAAAGTTCAAATTGGCACAATTAATTAAATATTATAAACCAAGAAAAAGTATTGTTCCATATCTTTTTGGGGTGGCTGGGAAGAGTATATTAATATCCAGGTTCCACATCATCCATATCTACCAAAACACTTTAAATCTCTGAACCAAATAATTAGGAATATTAACCACGTAACCTCCCTTATATAATAGTTGGACTTGTCGATCCATTCGAATCGAATTAAATTATGATCACAAAACAATAAATCGATTATTTCGTGCAAAACTTGAATGTAATTATACTTTTTAAATCTCAAAGTTAGGATGTCGTATGCACTTTATCGTATAATAATTGTTTTATGAGAAAATTACAAATGATCCACTTAGTGCACGTTATTTTCGTAAAATATATAGATGATTTGTTGTCGAATTTTTTCAAACTCGTCTCATTAGTTAAATCTAACTTGGAAAAAAATTCACAAAATACCCTCGTAATATCTTGAAACACTAAAGAGCTCCACATTATTCTCACGCAATTTACTCACAAGAGACTACGATACTTTTTCAAGTATGGCACAAAAATACTTACTAAACAATATTTAGAGAAACAAAAATGGTAATGAGGAAATTATAATAAAAAAAAATACTTGCATGCAACGCATATGATTAGAAGAAGAAGAAAAAAACATTTATCATAAAAAAAAAATTGATACAGAAATGTGCCGAAATTATTTCTTGCAACGGCTTAAGAAACATTTACAAGACAAATATATACAAGCTTGAATAAGAAACTAATAGTGTTCAGGAAATAGGCTTTGCCTCTTAACCCTATCCTAGAGCTTTTGGCACCTTACCGCACCAAAGTGGTCTCTTACACCACCACCAAGAATGTGTTGAGTGGGGATCGATCCTAAGACCTCTTCCCACTCACACAGCTGGATTAACCAACTGCGCCACCGTAAGTGGTTAACATTTATCATAAATTGCCCAATCAAAGAAGTTTGATACTGCTTGTGATGATCATCGAAATTACACACAATCCCTATATTGAAAGAGGATGAGGTGGGACTTGGATAGATTTTAGAAAAAGAAAGAGCAAAGTAGATTGTCTTATATGGCCAAAAATGCGACTCGAAGACCAACATATAATATACATGTATGTATGAATCTCATTCCTATTTGTTTACATACCTATGGCGTAGCATCACTTTAAATTATATACTCAAATATTTTTGGACATTGGGCCATTCCCTAACACAAAAACATTCATCTCTATCTCAACCAACTTTCTCCCCAACCCCACATATTATATGCTCTCAATTATTTGCTTCCAACACAACCCAATCACAACTCTCCACCTCACTACAACCAAAAGGGCATTTTGGTCATTTCACAAAACACAAAGAGGGGCAAAATCAGAATATAAAGAAACCAACAATACCAACCTCTCTCTCTCTCTCTCTCTCTCTCTCTCTCTCTCTCTCTCTCTCTATATATATATAGTTGCATGGTTACATATCTCCATACACAAAACTCACTCATTTCTACATCTTAAGAAAGAAAAAAAAAATGGAGACAAGCCAAAAGATGCGGAGAGGCATCATGAAGATGTGCCGAGCCGTGAAGCCGACGAGCCCTCCGCCAATTATGGTGGTGAAGCCGTGCCAGCCGCAGCCGGTCGGGCTGACCCATAAGGTGTCCGCGGCTAAGCCGGAGGTGGTGGACGGCCCGGTCCGCACAGGGGATCAAAACGTTGATGCCAAAGCCGCGGGTTACATTACGCATGTTCGCGAGCGTTTCAAGCTTGAGAGAGTTAATTCGGAGAAGAGAAGGGTCCAAGATTTGGCTTGTTGACAACCCTTTTTATGGTAGATTTACACGTTGATTAATGTGTCATGTTCTCTAGTTTTTATTTTTCTTCTTTCTTTGGGGTGTAAACTAGTCGGTGAATCGGTCAATGTATCGGAGCCGATTTATCTAAATTCGAGCTGAAAATGACTTCATGCTAAGTTGTCTAAATTCGAGCTTTTCCAAGCTAATGTTCGATTTGTATAAATGTGTGTTGGTAATGACCTCATGCCAAGGTTGATCAATATGCTAAATTATAGGATGTGGTTTTATTGTTTAGAAGATTCATATTTTTTTCTGGTTTAAGTCATTATAGAGATTTGAACTAAGATTTTAGAGATAATGAAAAACGTCTAAGACGTTTGGCCCAACACGACCGGCTAAAATTTATTGTATTTTTTTTGCTTGAACTATACATTTCAAGTTAAGCTAGATATAGGTTTGGTTATGATGATTAAATTATTCATGAATTTTTTCATTGACTACACCGTCATCATAGAAGTATGAAGTCGACACCTAAGAAGAAATGTAGAGCATCAAAATTATTTTACCCAACATGACTTAATAATTAATTTTTTTTATAGACATGTGATAACCTATTGAAGTTGTATTAAGTCACAATATTGACTCGACATGTGTGTCATAAATAACAAGTAATTAGAGATGGCAATTTAAATTCAAGCGTAATTTTTTTTTCTTTTTGTTATTTTCTTACTTAGAAAGCGTAATCCCACCCTAAAACTTTAGGGTTTGTCATGGAAGACAATAGTTGAGTATGAATTTCCCTAAACCAAATCATACGTTTTCAATTACATAATCGAACTCATTGAACATATATATATATATAACATTCACTGATTTTTCTCTTAATTGCACGAGTTTGATGTGAAGCCATTTAGATAACCCAGTAAATGAATAGTCTCAAAATGCGTGTAAAATAGTATGAAAACAAACTCTTTTTTTCTTGTATAATACAAAATTTCAATACTTTTATATGTCTCAAAATGCAACAAACCTCGTAAAATAAAAAAAAATACTCCGTAACACCTATTTGGAGGGGGGAAACAAAATAAAAAAGACAAGATACTCGTTATGAAATAAAAAAATCATAGTTTGAACGGGACAAAATTTGTATACTTTTGACCAACTTGATGGACTTGATAGTCTTGCTCACAATACCATTTAACATCCAAGTTCATGAATGAATTATAAAAACAAGATATGTAATTGAGCTTTAAAAAAATGGTGAAATCAAATTAAGACACAACTTCAATTTTTAGCATAATTGATGAGGCAATAGTATTTAAGAATGCATAAAAGGTTCATTTTATGTTGCTCTTTGAATATATATTCCCATCTAACAACAGCCATCAAGTGAAAATATTTGTTAAATGAACAAGTTGTATATATAGACCAAAAATGAGATTCAAA
This sequence comes from Pelargonium cotyledonis, assembly GCA_036897625.1. NCBI lineage: Eukaryota > Viridiplantae > Streptophyta > Magnoliopsida > Geraniales > Geraniaceae > Pelargonium > Pelargonium cotyledonis. Next base: position 4,453 of record JAYMTA010006066.1, on the reverse strand, counting down.
GCTATATTAGAAAGATAACTTTGAATTGGCATGTTTTAGTATAAAATTATTTTTAATCCAATGGTTAAGTAGGAATTACATTCCCAAAGTGTGAGGCTCTCAACTTTTTGAAATATATGTCTAAAATAAAAGAGTTGAGTGATAAAGAAGAAAGAAATGTTGTGTATGGAATAAAATAAGACCTCAAACAGGACAGGAATGAAGTTGAAAATGATCCCAAAATGCAAAATTGAGATGTTTTTAGGAATGAGGAGTGAAAATTAGTGACTCCCTTCAAAATATGATTTGTTGTCATTTCTAGTAAAATTTACAACTCACAAAAATATACCATCGAGTTCAACTTGAATCCAAACATTCAACTCAAAATTTGAATTATCAACTTTACCGTGGAGTTAGACTCTGATCACACTAGTTTAATGAGCCATTTGAATTTTTTTTTTCTTTTTTAATGATAGGTATATTAGTAATTTTAAACCAAAAAACTATATATATATGAGGAAATGGAATATGAGCCAAGATTTTTTTGGCTTAGGCTAAGTCAAGCCAATGAGGTGATGTCACCTCAATTAGTTTCACTCATACCCATCCAAGTGAATTGATGGGAGCGGAGCGACCCTCCCGGATCTAAGTTTTTTAATGAGATGTCACCACCTCATTAATGAATTAACGTAACCCAAAAATAAATTGGTTTAGGCTCCCATTTCCCTTATATATATATAGGGATTGAGGTTCCTAACCTAAGAATTATTTAGCTTACGGCTAAGCCAACAATATACATCAATAAAGTTATGACACCTCATTTAAAATGATTAGATCCAGCGGGTCGCTCCGCTCCCACAAATTCACTTGAGTGGGTAAATAAATATTTTAATGTGATGACAATCTCTTATTGGTTTGGCTTAAACTCAGCCAAAAAAAATATTGAATAAGATTTCTTATTCTATATATATAAATTCAAAATCTGGATCCATCACAAAACTACATTTAATGGGCCACTTTTATTGGTAATGGACTGCAATCACGGCAAATAACTTGGCCTGTTGGGCTTCGCTTTGTAGTACTGTTGGGTTCCACTTATTCATATTTTATTGAGTGCTATATAAATAATAAATCATCCTCAAATATACTATAATTTATTTTTAAAATTAACAATGATTCTTCGAATCATTCAATCTCTTTGTTTTTTAGGTCTAAATCATAGGTTTTTTTAAGTGGGTCCGCAAATTCGCGGTTAGCATATTTAAGCTGTTTTAACACACCAAAATCAATCCTTATTCCAAAGTAAGTCAAACTCATATCTTTCCTCTGGAGTGTATTGAGCGGGAATCATTCTCTTTGTTTAGCATTGCACAAAAGTTTTTATATTCTTACATGTTGATCTAGAAAGGTAAATTCACAATTAATCTCATGCATTTCCATGTTAGCTTGAGAGGCTTGGAGAGGTGTGATGAATATATAATGATCAAGTTTAGGGTCATTTTCAAAATGATCTATTTTAGGGTTCAAACAAAATGGTGATCCAAGAAAAAAATGATCATTTTTGGACAAAAGGTTATATATATAATTTGTAATTGGTACATAGTACTAGAAAAAGGAGTGAGAGTAGGACATAAAGAACAAGAGGCTCAATTGAATCAACCAGCTCATGGTGGGGCAATTTTTTATCAGATGTAACAAGTTATCTACCCCACAACCAGCCCATTTCCTTGTCACATTAAAGATTAGGACCAGTCAATAATATTCTTATTTATCAATTTAATCATGTCTATTCACTATAGTAAAAAAAAATGAATTCACTTAAGGGAAAAAAAAAAGTTACTCTTTGTGGTTTGTTTTTTCCTTCTATAGAGCTAGCAAATAAGTCAACGACTGTTTCGGCAAAAAAATTGACCCGATAAACATGCAAGTCTTGTTTTGCACGGTTCATTTATGCCCGAGCATAAGTAGGTTTGGCTCAAAGATGACCCATAACCTATTTTATTGAACTTGGATATTTCTTAATTTCGGACTTGAGGATATCTCGAGTTTAGACTCTGAATGGTGTTGAAAGATACGAAAGAAAGATTGTATCGTTAAAACTATTTATACAAGTGTTTGAGTAAATTAAAATAGTTGCAACTCATTTTTTTCATCTTTCAAGTACTACAAATTTGAAATGGCACTTCAATCATTGTTATTTCAATCTCTCAATTAAAATTTAGAATTATTTAAGTAAATAGGTTATTTTTAATTCCAAAAAATGTCTTTTAAAGAGATTAAACGAGCATAATAATTATGATTTAAATATATGTCATATTTTTCTAAATTTTAACAAAATGTAATAAATGTACAAGTTAAATTACTTCGATTTATTATTATAAAACTATTTAAACTGATTGTAATAAGAACATATAAAAATCAAACATCTAAAACATCAAATTTTTTTCTTAGAAATATATTCACAAAGAATAATTGTTTTATTTCATGTAATTGTACATAATTTACTTGATTATATTGTTTTTAGAAATATAGCATATGTGATGACGATACACACGTATGATTGATAATTTATTTAAAAGTCAATTAGGCATTTCAAAATATATAGAACATAAATAAAATGGGTGCCAATATTTACCTTAATTGGCTTGACAAAGCATGTGATGGAGCTATTGATGTGTGACATCAATTTGTAATTTAAGGCTAATTTGTAAATGATGGTTGATACAGGCATGACAAAAACAATATTGTTAGAAGTGCAACACAAAAAATGGATGTTTAGGTCCATTTATTTCATTTATTGCTCTCTTTTTTTTCTATATGCGTAGACATGTGTGTTTGTTGATATAAGTGAATAAATAAAGGTGTCCAAATTGTGTTTATGTCCCCCAATCATTAACTTTTTTATTAAAAAAATATTAATAATTTCGTTAAAAGTAACGGTGAATTATAAATTCTTTAAGAATATATATGACGTTAAATCTAATGTTCTGAAATAGCATAACTCGCGAATCTCAAATTTTCACAAGAACTACCAACTATCATATTTGGTTAAAATTTTGACAGCAACATTCCGTAGAGTACCCTCCGCTAACACCCAATCAGAAGTTGTCACGTTCATGTGAGATATGTTACAGTATAAATGCTCTCATCTTGAATACTTTCTACGCAATTATACTTTAAGAATTATCCTTAAAGTTTGTTGTGTTTATCCCATTTTTTGTACCTTCTTCAAGTTCTGCTTATTGAAAAACTTACTTTTACGTTTGAGATTGACCCTCATACACAAATACAAAGTCATCTCTGATGGTGTGTTATCATGAACATGCAACAAGTCCAAAAAGTTTTAAATTAGTCACTGAACCCAATAAATTATGAACCAAAGTACAATAAACATCTTAATCTGAATAGAACGAACAAATTCATACGTATTTTTTTTACTAGAACTGCAACCCAGTACGTATTACAAGTCGAGTCCTCATAAGACGTTTTGATTCTCACTACATAAAAAAACGACCGTAACCTGAATTGCTAATTCTACCTAAACCTAACACGACATAATTTACTTGGATCCCATCCTCATGTAGCTAGTTAGCAATCAAGGAAGTGTATAGCTAGACAACTACAATTCACTGCATGATATATTGAAGTGTCCCACGTAGCGACATTAAATACGGACATACCCTCGTACCATGCAATTACAATGCATGAAAAATATCAAAAATTTGACTGCAAATTTAATTTTATTTAAATTTATTGTTCACCTTACAATATATCACCACATTAATTTATTTATTTTCACACAACGACTTTGTACAGCCACTATCAAAGCAAAACATGATTTCGTCTGTAACGACTATATATTATTATTTATTAATATTATTTTCTTCCAAGATGTTACAATAATTATTAACCAATAGATGAAAACTGTTGTCTATCGCGCCTAGTTGCGTGTAGTAGAGTTTTGAGCTGCTATTTGTGGGTAAGGAAGGTTGCGGCTGTGCCAGTGAAATGAGTTCAGTGAGTATTCGAGTACAGAGAGGAGACAAGGGTGCAGAGGAGAGCCGGCGACAAGGGACACAGATCTGGGCTCGGCGGGGCTGTGGAGAACGGAGCGACAGAGATTGGTGGGGTGAGGAGCGAATGAGGCGGAGGTCCGTGTGACAGAGGCGGTGAGTGTAGAGCGACGGCGGCGGAGTTTTGTGAGACAGAGGCGGCGATTTGGGGGCAGCAGCGGTGCGTCAATTCGAGAAACAAAGGTAAGATTTTGTTGTGTATTGGAAATGGAGGGGTCCAGATATGATTTGGCTAGGAGAATGAGAGGTTTGGTGATGGGAGAGGAGGAAATGGGGGGGGTGGAGTTGGAGTTTCCGGGGGTGGGGATGGGGTCGGGGGGTTGAAGACATGGAGGCTTGTGGGTCGATTTTTGACTCAAGCTGTGGTGAACTTTGATGCTATGAGGCATCAAATGGCTTCG
>JAYMTA010006065.1:0-10777 GCA_036897625.1 Pelargonium cotyledonis | reverse complement strand
GGTAGTATTGGTAATTCATGCATAACTATCTTACCAAAAATGAAAGAAGAAACTCATTTTGGGTTGAAGGGAGTATATATTAATGTGTGTCATAAATATAATAGTGAGTTGAAAGAGAGATTCTTGAAAACCTGATTAGTTCTAGGCATGTGTATCCAATAAACTGGGTTACAGAAGGTGCCTAAGCTCATTTGGAATTTCAAGCTTCAAAGATTGAAACATTTGATATCGTGTGCTTTTTAAATGCTACATTACATGACTTGTGTAATGACTTTCTCATTGTTTCATCTCTATTAAAATTATTTATATAGTAACATAAATGTCCAAGATATTGATCATTTCACCAGTAAAAGGATTTGTATTGTTTGGACCTCTAGAGTCAACGAAATTTCTACCTTCTGTTATATGTCATGTTAGTTATTATAAAAAGGTGAGTAGATGTGTGTTTGTGAAGCAAACTATGCAACCGCTTGAGGCTTTGAGTTGTTTGATATCTTTTTTCTTAAAAGTTGTATCTTACTATTTTATTGATGAGTTTCTTAGAAACACACATCATTGCTTCTCAGAAAAGCAAAATTAAATCTGTTTTTACATTTGACTACTTTTCTGCATCGGCTTTTTTTTATATGGACTTCGGGACATAATCCTTGCAGTAGTCATGAAGATACAGTGATACATCATTTGATATTTGTCCTACTTGCTTATTCAGGGAACTGCTGATGAAGTAGTTGACTGCTCTCATGGCAAGCATCTATGGGAATTGTGCCAAGAAAAGTACGAGCCTTTGTGGGTGAAAGGTGGAAACCACTGTAATCTGGAACTGTATCCAGAATATCTTGGGCATCTCAAGAAGTTTGTATCAACAGTTGGTAGATGGCCTATCCATAAGAATGGCTCGAGGAAAAGCATAGACCGAATCCAGCAGTCTAGACAAAGTGTGGATTGTTACGAGGGTCCAAGGAAAAGTACAGATCAGAGGGAGAAACCAAGGAAAAGTGTTGATAGATCCGAGAAACTGAAAATTCAAGAATACAAGTTCAGTAAAATCGAGAAGATAGACAAGTTAAACATCTCTTTCGACCATATGGAGAGGTCTTACCAGATGGAGAGGTCTCGGAGGAGCGTTGAATACCATGACAAAGCTAGGAAAAGCATTGACCGGCAGCTAGAAAGAGCACGCAAGAGCGTCGACTGGATATATAGATAGGATACGAGCTGGGTGGACATACACCAAAGACATTGTACAATCTGTGAACTGAATTTGTTTTAGCGGGCGGGGACAGAATTAGAACAAAAAAGAGAAAGGAGGAAATTGGGGGAAATCAAATTTAAGGTTTTTATCGTTCGTAATGATGGGTAATTTTAGTGTTTGAATTTCCAGAATAACAGTTTCATGGAATGCATAATAGCTTGCAATATAATGGGATTTGTTATCCTATGATCATTGAATTGGCAACTGTAACTTTATATTTGTTTTCCAATTGTTGAGTGTCTTTTCTTCTGTTCTGGCAAATTGTTGAAAATGTTGTCTATTGAAGCCAACTATAAACGCACAACACTTGGTTTAGGTTTCGGAAACCTAGAATGGAACGAAAATCCAACTTCAGTTCCATCTCAACCTGATTGTGTAGAAATTGCAAAGCCACACGAAAATCAATTAGTTTCCGAATGAAGAAATCGGTTAGGTCGAAATACGGCGAAATGGATCGATTGCCTGACGAGTTATTGATCAACATATTGTGTCGATTGAGCATGAAAGAAGCTGTAAAAACCAGCGTCCTCTCCAGAAGATGGAGGTACCTCTGGACCCACTTCAATGGCTCTCTCGACTTCGACGCTTCCTACCGAATCGTCCCAAAAAAATCAGTTCCTTCTTGGCCCCAGAACGGATCTGGTTCCTCAATTGGGTGAATCGCGTTCTCTATTCAATCCGCAACCCCTTCATTCCTGAATTGAGAATATGCTTCGACGTCGGCTCCGTTTCCGATCTCGACCTCTGGATCACCTTCGCAATCGTAGAAAAGCAGATTCGGACGCTGGTGTTGGATCCGAGCAACATCAGCTTTATCCCAGCCAAGCCCTACAATTTCCCGACCAATCTACGGTCCAATTACTTGTCCGTACTCAGGCTCAGCTACGTACAAGTGAACGAGCAGGATATTCACAACATACTGTACACTTACTTCCCCTGTCTCCGGAAATTGAGTGTGTGGAATTCGGATTCCCTGGTTGATTTGAGGCTTTGTGATTCCAATCTGAAGCTGGATCACTTGGAGATAGGACGGTTCAATCATCTGAAAGAGGTTGTAATTTATGATATGTTGAATCTAGTCTCATTTGTGTACTCGGGAATTGTGTGCGATGAGTTATGGGAAGAGATGCATAGAAACTGAGGAATCTCCCGAATCTTGTACACTTATCGATGGGTTGTTTCTACTGCAAGAATTTTTCTATAGGCGTTGTTGTGTTCTCCAGATATCTCTCCCGATTGCATACTCTCGTGCTGGACTTCAGTATAACTCAGCATCCACCTCTTGTAGTTCCACAATTGAGTGATCTCAAGCATTTGGAGTTGAGAATGATGGGTGCTCGTTCCTACCTTCCGGTAGCCCCTTTATTGAGAGCAGCTCCTTTTTTGCATGGATTTACCTTCAAGGTAAGTAAATACTTGTAATTTATTCATATCTTATGCATATTGTTCCTATCATCAAACAATCAATACATATAAGATTAAAGCTAACAACTTTTTCTTTGGGTATTTGTCGTGTAAAATTGGATTATTTTCTCTGCATATTGAAATTAGTTCATTTTCTGACATGAATATAACTATACCTTAACCAGACAGTATTCTTGATAAATTTTGAACACTAGTTAGTAATTTCCTCTTTACATTTATATTCAAAACATACCTACAAGATTGGTATTTCAAATAAATACTCTTAACTTTCATTTATGATTCTTTGGTTTCTCAACCATTGTATTTGTATTTAAAATACACTATTTCAAATCTTGTATCTCAAATAATAACCTAAAGCTTCTCAAATGTCAAATAATGAATTTCAAATCAAATTCGTGTTTTTAATTGCAACCTTACCATTTTTTCGATTTTTTTATTTTGGTATTATTTATTCAATTACATGAATTGCTTGTGCTCAAAACTCTGTAAACTTTTTGTCATGTATTTTTGTACCTATAATAATTCATGTGCATCAGACTAGCTTTATCTCTACACATTCTGAGTGATATTTTTGCCCATGTACCAGGTGTTTTGTAGACTACCGGAGTCAAAATCAAGATCAAGAGAAGTACAACGTGTTGCAGAGAAACGGCCATTTCAATGTCTCAAGGTGGTGAGGTTGGAGGGATTTGATGGTCGCACTAATGATGTTGAGATGGCTTTATACTTGGTTCAAAATGTTGTCTTCCTCGAGAAGATGACTGTAGATCCTCTTACTCCACTTTCTCTTGGAGATCCAAGGGAATACAGAAATTGGGGATCCAAGTTGAAGGAAACCGAAGATTATCAATTAGCTAGGGAGCGAGCACTGGAGTTGGGAGCAAAAATACCTTCTCGGATTAATTTTGTAGTAGAATAGTATTATATTTGGTAGGATCGAGTTAAATGGTTCTAATATAAGATGATAGTTCATGTGTATTAAGCTTCTTTCCTTCATATTTATACAACAATAGCATAAGTTCGCTGCTGAAAGAAGGTCCAAGTTTTCATCTTGAGTAAAATGCCCCATACTAAGTTTTCAAAGACAATTCCTATGCGTCCTCTTAAGAAAAAGAAGCAAATTTTAGGTTTTAACAAAATCAGTTCAATAAAGCACCCAACGTATACTGTCACGTAATGACTTTTAGAAATGGGATAAAACCAACTTTATATACATAAAGTAGCTATTTGTCACGACCCATGGAGGGACCTTGCAGGAATCATGATACCTACGATGTACTTATTGAATGTGGTTTGCGTCCAGATCGCTTGAAAATGACAATTATCAAACATTTATTCCACAAGGCTCTTCAAGGTTGTCGCGCCACAAGAAATGGTTCGTTGAGACTGTCACATCCCAAAGAATAGGCCTTTGAGGCTATCGCGCCTTGAAATGAGCTCCCGAGTGTGACACTCAAACCAAAATGCACCTAAGAGTAATTATTCCCACAAGAAAAGTCAAGCTCATGCGCCTTGCGCTTAAGAGAGTCATCAAGATCATATGCCTACAAAGGTCATAGTATTTCTATTACAATGTCACCACACGCCGAAACGGGAGACGTTCCTAAGAACTCACGCCACCTTCCCCTATGCTTGGATGGCAAGTGAAGGTCCCAAAAGTTCAACCATGACACCCAAAAATGATACACATCTATGTGCCCAAAATGGGCTACGCAACTACTAATCACACACCGTTTTGGTAACTCGAAGAGGATTTGATTATCATCATTCTCAATTTTTTCTCTAATTTAAATATGATAATACCGATAAAATAGAGATATTTGTACATAAATTTTAAAATATTGCATTTATAAATTTTTAAATCCTATTGAACCTTAAAAATAAAGAGGTAATTATAGTTTCATACTTTATAGTGATATTTTTTTTTCAGATTCATACCTTTTTTTTTTTTTTTTCTTATGTTTTCTCTAAACATAACATTGGAAACTGAAAATGAATTACACAAAAATAAATAATAAAAAAAGTCTTTTCAGACGTAAGAACGTGGAATACAAGTTATTTTCCGCATCGGAATTGCCTTCGTCCTTCAATCCCCACATTGAATCAGCGTTGAAGAAGTAGATTGATCGCTGATGCTCCTTCAGTTGCTGAATATCTGGTCAAACTCTGCCCTTTTCGATAAATCATGTAAGTTTTGATCAAATTGAATTTCAAACAATATTCAACCTTAAATCTGATTCCTGAATTTGGGTTTGGGCTTTTTCTTCCTCGTTTGGTGATGGTGGGTGAGAGATATGCTAATTACAGGTGTATTGATGTTCAAGTTTTGTTTTTTGATAAATAAGAATGCTTAATTGTGTAGGTCGCAGGAGGAAATTGCGAGAGAAGCCATAAAGCACGCATTGAGGGCTTTGAAGAAGCGTCATTTGCTCGAAGAAGGTGCTCATGGTCCGGCTGTACTCGCTCTCTCCAGGCCTATTATTTCCCAGGTACCCTCTTTTTCTCCCTTTGGTTCTGAGCTTCATCTTAGATGCTTCAATTGATAATTAAATAGAACAAAAATGTGTAATTTTTCTTTGTAATTTGTTGTTACTGCATTCAATAAACTGTTTTATAGTCCCTGTTAATGGAAGTATTGGTGCCTATATGCACCACTAAGCAATAGCTATCCAATACACAATATTTCCTATTTTCTCTTTTTTGTAAGATGGCATGTAGTGACTGTGAGTTCTGTTAACTCTTCTTACCAGCATCAGTTTCAATGCATTCAGTTTAATCATACATCCTGTAAAGTTTTTTTTTTTTTCCTAGTAAGTTCTGCGCTGTATAATATTTGTAGCTATTTTTGTGTTTCTTAATTACATAATTCCTTTCTAGTTCCAATCCCAAGTAAGGATAGTTATCCAAAAAGTGACTTGGTGGTTTAGCTGTCCTTGATTGCCTTGTATATACATTTAGGTTTGACAGCATGGATTGTCACACTGCACAAAACTCAGATTTTATGTATATTTATACCTTCTATGATTCCATATGAGCCATATTGTAGCTGCCTTTTAAAGATTCATGCATGTGGCCAAGTAACTGGGTGATTTGTCAAACTAGTAGTAGTAAAATGGTTTGTATAATGACCAATGACTACTGCACTTGAAAGTGCTTCCAAATATTGTAAAGTTTGCTGCTCTCAAGATTTAGTAAGCATAGCAAAAAATTTCATTTTGGCATCGTGCTATTATGTTTCTTGAACAACTCAATATCAGTTCTGATCTATTAGTTCATTGTAGCTTGTTATATCTGGGCTTAGATACTGCACATTTCCCTTTTATCTTTAATGCTATCATGCATCATACCAAAAAAAGTTACTTATTCTGCATCTCTGGCTAGAATGCTCCTGAGGTATTTGTATTCTGCTAAACACCTTCTTGATTACTCCCACTCTTTAGGTTTTCACCTAATACACATTCTCTGTGAATTATTCCTGAAGCTAGCTATACTTATTTATGTTTTATTATTATTATTATTATTGTGATTGAGTTACTTGTATATAATCCATTGAAGGGCTCTGAATGGAAAGAGAAAGCAGAAAATTTGGAACTCGAACTCCAGCAATGTTATAAAGCTCAATCCCGATTGTCTGAGCAACTTGTGGTTGAAGTATCAGAATCTAGATCTTCAAAAGCCTTACTTCAAGAGAAAGAAGCACTGATCACTGATCTGCAGAAGGAGTTATATGAAACAAGGTTTGCCTTCTGCTATGTATTTTCTGCTAGTCCCATGACTCTTTTGACCATTCAAGTTTTACAAATGTTGAAAACTTAGATGTGTGTTGCAGGGATGAATTCTCCCTAGTAAAGAAGGATTTAGTAGAAAAGATTAAAGCTTTAGAGTTGGTTGTAGCTGAAAACCATGAACTTAGAGCACAACTGAAAGAGATGACTGTCAAAGCCAAAAATGCAGAGGCTGAAAATAAGATGCTAGTTGATCGTTGGATGTTGGAAAAGATGAAGGATGCTGAACGACTTAATGAGGTAGCTTTATACTTTTAGTTATAATTGAAATGTAAATATAACATTCACTATATATATATTGACACTGCATATTTTAACAACTATATAGAAAATAGAAGAAAAAAAGAAGCTGACATGTCCAGAATACATCATTGTTTGTCTGGTTGAGAATAGCAGGGCTTTCTCAAATCATTTTGTCATTAATTACTTACACCCTCCGTCCCAAATTGATTGTCCACTTTCTTATTTTTGTAATAATTAAGGATAAATTAATTAGTTTCAGACATTCTTCTTTATAACTTCATGTGCTCTTGTTGTAACAAACTCTAGGGCTTCTAAGTTATACGAGGGATCTTGTTGGCAATTCATGCATGACTATCTAACTAAAAAAGAAAGTGGACACCCATATTGGACAATTTTTTTTAATAGAAAGTGGACGCACATTTTCGGACATAGAGGGTAATGATTAAACATCCCACTTCAGAGGCAGAAGAGGGAAACCTTTTTGGATGGAGGTCAGAGAAGATGTATTGATATATACTTCTCCTAGTGGTTCGAAGTTTCAGTGATTTGGAGTTGCATCTGTTCTAGTCTTTTATTGCATTGTTCTCAGAAAAGTTAATCTGTTAGGGAACCTTTGCTTGATTTTGAAACTCTTCGAAGTTTTCTTTCTTCTGGAGGCTCGCTTGACATTTTTGTTCGGGAGGTTCAGTGGCAAAAAAGAGATTCATTAGCTCTCTATTTAATCCAAGTTTTCATGTCACCTTCTTGTTTAAGTTGGTTTGGATCTTGGAGATCGAGTGAAGTTCTCTGTGGCTAGTAAGCCTCTCGTTAAATTTTCAAATTGATCCTTATTTATTTAGTAGGAAGTGGATCATATTCTATTGATGTATGTGCAGGTGGATCCCTCTAAATTCGCAACTGATTGAGGAATGTTGTTATTGCTAGCAAGTGATGGATTTTTCAAAGAATACCATGTGCTTTCCTAACATTTTATCAAAACTTAATACTGGTATAATGGTTTGTTGTGTTTGGGAGATCTGTTTGATTTTTGAGGATGCTGAACTTCCCCTTTCGTCTTGTTTATTTCTTCTTCGGCCCTATTTTGTTCAGACTATAGCTAATCGTCCGTTAAACATGAAGCTATGTGACATTTTAGATTTGTAATGTATAGTGTTGACCATTCAGTATTTTCAGGGATGATCCTCCAATTTTTTTCCCATGCTTTTTTGAAGATCGAGTTCTGATATATTTTCTGTATTCCTACTGTACATTCAGTTTAGTTTGTCTAACTTAAGTTTTCCTTGTCTATCATAGGCAAATGCACTTTATGAAGATATGCTTGATAAAATCAAGGCCAGTGGTCTGGAACAACTCGCTCGTCAGCAAGTAGATGGTGTGGTCCGCCAAAGTGAGGAAGGTGCTCAATACTTCATGGAGTCAACTATTCCTTCTTCTTGCAAACACAGAATTCGTGCCCATGAAGGTGGTTGTGCTTCTATATTGTTTGAGCACAATACATCCAAATTGATTACTGGGGGGCAGGACAGATCAGTAAAAATATGGGATGCAAACACGGGAGCATTGAGTCGTACTCTTCATGGTTGCCTGGGTGCTGTTCTTGACCTTGCCATCACGCATGATAGTAGGTCTGTGATTGCAGCTAGCAGCTCAAATCAATTGTATGTATGGGATGTCAATTCAGGCCGTGTCCTCCATACTTTAACAGGGCATACAGATAAAGTGTGTGCTGTGGATGTGAGCAGAATTTCAAGCCGTCATGTTGTCAGTGCAGCGTATGATCGTACTATAAAAATTTGGGATTTGCAGAATGGTTACTGCACCAACACTATCATATTCCACAGCAACTGCAATGCTCTTCGCTTCAGCATGGATGGACAGACCATCTGCTCAGGTCACGTGGACGGGAATCTTCGTTTGTGGGATATTCAGACGGGAAAGCTACTTAGTGAAGTTGCAGCACATTCACTTGCACTCACATCTATATCTCTGTCTAAAAATGGAAACGTAGTCTTGACTAGCGGGAGAGACAACATGCACAATCTATTCGACATACGGTCTCTGGAAGTTTGTGGTACGTTAAGAGCCAGTGGAAACAGAATAGCTTCCAACTGGAGCAGGTCCTGTATGAGTCCAGATGACAACTATGTTGCTGCTGGTTCTGCCAATGGATCTGTCCACGTCTGGTCAATCTCTAAAGGCGATATAGTGAGCACCCTGAAGGAACACACTGCCCCCGTATTGTGCTGTTCATGGAGCAGGCTCGGGAAACCCCTAGCCTCTGCTGACAAGAACGGATTTGTTTGTACATGGGCATAACGGGTTTCTCTTTAAACACGTGTTGATATGGTAGATTAGATTGTTTACATTCTAATGGTCAGTTTTCAAGCAGGCTTGTAATTAGACGCTATCACATTCTTGTGTTCATATAGTTTGCGATATATATTCACACAATATAAATTAATGTAATCGCATTGTGGAGCCGCGTATCTTCTCTGTGTTGTCAAATATGCTGCAATGGACAGAATCTTGGGCTTGTGGTAATCAACTTGATTAAGCTACATCACATGGCTCCTCCATTGTTGGAAAAAGGTTAGGCAAGCTGAGAAACAATGTGAAATGATAAGGTTTAGATAGGTTTAATGTCAATAATTGATGCTTGCTTAATTTGAGAAATGGAAGAGTGATGAGGATTGAAGACAGGTAAGGCACGTAATGAAATGTGTGATGAATATAAATCCCATCTCCAACAATGGAAATCTGAAGAAACTCCAAGGAACATAGAGATGAGTAGGTTTCTTCTTTTCTGGGTGGGTTCAGTTTCTATATTTTACAAGAGGAAAATGGTCTCACGCTACTGTAGTTTTTATAGTATTTGTAGTGCACTCTTGCAAGCAATGTCTTGTAAAGTTGAGTTGACCTTTCTTTTCTAGTCATTGGTTGTGGACTTGGCTTATATTCCACACTTAATTACCATGGACAATAGAATCTCATAAATTTCTCTTCATTTTCTTATATTATAAAACAATATGAGATTCCCACTAGGATATATAGGATGTTGATCTTTAACGCCTTCACTACAAGCTTTAAAAAATTGAAAAAGAATAAAATATGGGATTGCTAATATAGAAACAATGTAATGGTTTGTGGCTCAGTTGACAACAATACAAGATAAGATGAGTTTTAATTGTGATTAAGTCTCAAAAGGATATAAAATAGTGAGAGGTTTTTTTTTTTTTTTTTATCAACAACTAAACATCATAATCGATACTCTCCAAAGAGAGAGTCACCCTAAACCTCACCTCATACTGCCGATAAAGAAGTTCGAAGTTAAGATCTAAAAAAAATTTAAAATGTTTTAACCACTTGATCCCACATTTCATACTTGAGAGCGGAGAAGGAATCAGCGGTTAACAAACAAACAAACAAAAGTACCACTAAAAAATATCATTTTTTTTATGCTTATTCCCTAATTTTCTCTTATTACAACTCACAAGATTTTTTCAATTTGTAAAAAGCAGTTACAAAACAGTTACAATTAGTAGCAGCATTATATCCACCACATGCATAGAGATCGTGCCCCATTTACCATTTCTGTAACCTTCACTTCCACACCATGATTGACATGCAAAAACCCAAAAAGCCCCTTCCAAAAATGCACTAAAAAGGCTCTTTATACCCTACTTTAGTTAAAGTGACATTTAATTCTAAATCGTGCGACAAGTACACGCAAATACGAAAAGAATTATTCGCGCGTTTAATAACTTTAACCTGTCACACTAACATATCATTGTATTATAATTTTGAGATGTGAAACCTAACTAACATATTAAAATCAGGTGTTGCTTGTGACATTAAAAACAATCCATTGATCTAAAACTTTGGTTTTGAATAGTTCTTAATTCTCACATCACATATCAGAAAATATAGGACATTAGCTCAATTTGGTGGCTGAATTTTGAATAAAAAGTCAAAGTGGTGGCTGAACTTTCAAAAGTGACAAACTAGTGGTTGAACTTTTGAAAAATTAAACAAACTAGTGGCTACCATTAAATGTCAGTTAACTTTAACTGTT
>JAYMTA010006064.1:0-10778 GCA_036897625.1 Pelargonium cotyledonis | reverse complement strand
ATGAGATGTCACCACCTCATTAATGGCTTAGCCTAAGCCAAAAATAAATTGGCTTTTGCCATATATATATATATCATATCTTTTAGTTTCAAGATATTTATTTTATTTAAATTTTCATAGGTGTTATAAAAATGGGTTTTATATTTCCAGATCCTCTACACTGTCTTTTTTTTTCTAAATTACCCCCTGCCTTAGGATTTTAGTCGTTTCAAACCCTGCACTGTAATATTTTATTAATTTATCCCATCTGACCTGTTGTAGCAGGTAACCGCTTGTCACGTCACGAAAACTACCACATTACCATGCCTAGTCACCATACCTACATGGCTTATTAAAAGCTGTGTTTGAATGAGCAGATAATCCCTTTAATTAGGGCTTTGTCGTCTTCTTCGATTTCTTCTTCTTCTCCTTCTTTGATTTTCCGTTCTTCGATTTCTTCTTCTTATTGTTCCTTTTCTTAGGTTGTTTGATCTCTTCTTCTTCAATTTCTTCCTCTTCTTCTTCGTTTTCTTCTTCGTCCATTAATAAATTCCAGCAGCTCCAGTAAGAAGAAGAAGAAGAAATTGTAGAACACAAAATGGTGTAAAAAACTGAAAGAGATTGTTACCAAATAAAAATAATTATATGCATAAAACTGTATAGATTACATCTAATTAATGTGAGGATAGTGCAAGATGGAAGAAAATGCAGAGAACAAGACTCAGTCATTACAACTTATGTTCCTTTTTCTTTGTCAAAAATGTCATCACTTACAACATCAGATTCAAATTAGCCTTACAAATTCACACACAACATCATTAATAAATACCATCATATCTTGTTTACCACGACAAGCTCTCAGTATATAACTAAGGTACAAACACCATTGAAAATCACTCACTGAGAACAAAACCTACAACAAATAACCGATCTGAAGAAAGCAACAATGGCAAACAAATTGATCGTGCGTGGGGCATGGGAAAGCCCATACAGTCACAGTGTGTATTCTTCTTCGATTTCTTCACTTTCTTCTTCTTCTTCGATTTTCTGTTCTTTTCCAAATGCAGTGTTTCATTAGCCATATAGGCATGGTGACATGGCAGTTTTCGTGACGTGGAGCAATGATGTGGCAACTTTGGTGACGTGACAAGCGGTTACCGGCTATAACATGTCAATTGGAGTAAAGTGAAATGACTAAAATCCGAGGGCAAGGGGTAACTTAGAAAAAAAAGTCAGCCTAGGGGATCTGGAAATATAAAACCCTATAAAAATTGCATGAACGTTTCATCCCTTAATTTTTAGTCGTTTATTGTGAGAAATTTGAAACAATATTCCGTTAAAATATTAATGATATGAAAAAGGTTTGTGACTATACATGACGCTTCAAGTCAAGACATCAGTTAAATTCAAGACAATCTGTGTCAAATATTGGGTCAATTTAGGTCAAAGTCTGGGTGAACTTTAGTCAAAATGAAACAAACAAGTTACATTTAATTAAAAGGAACAAAATGATCTCAAGGCGTGCGATCACACAAGTGGCCACTCGCAAACCTTCTTCCAAGACTTTACAAGCCAACTTACGAATCTTCGCAAGATTTAAGAAGCATGCACGAGCTTACGTGAGCCTTGGTATGCTTGCACAAAGCTTGAACGAGGCTTAGCACGACCGCAAGCTAATCCAAACAAGATGAAATGCAGACACGCATGCTTCTTTCCAAAAGGCATTGTACGAGAGTTCAACTTACATGTATATATACAAGATCCGCACTCCCTCATCCACAAACATTTACCGCTAGAAAATATATGTATGCTCTTCCGCGCTAAATCTCTGCAAGATTCCTTGATAACAAGGATTGAAAAATCTGTAAGACCATCATCGTGAAGCCTATCCACATCATTGTGCCTTTCACACAAATTTTTGCATTTTTCTCCAAGCACCACTTCCGCACGACCCAATTTGCGAACACCTCCTCACACATACATCTTCCCATAAGCCTTCACGGACATAATCTCTCTCTCTCTCTCTCTAGCGCGTGCGTACAAAAGTCTTTTGCACCCTTTCTGCACGCTCGCATTTGTACACCTCATCAGCAACAACTGCCTGCATACACCATTTCGCGTAAGCCATCCATTTGATCACCTTCCATTAAGTTCGCAAAGCCTACACACACATCCATATTCGTTCAAGGATACCTCATATTTAACGCAAGCCTCATTTGTGTCTGACTGCAAGTCATATGGGTGCACTGATATGTTATCGCATGTGTCTCTCAAGAAAGTCTAGGACATAGACTTTGAGGGAAGGATCAATTAATAAGATGTAGAACTCTTCACATCCGACCTAAAACCCAAAAAACCATAAAAGGAAAAAAAAACTTGGCACACTTCATAGTAGAATGCAAATAACTCATTTCATAAGAGTCCCAATAAACAAAGAGGAAAGTAATAAATCCTTTGAGTTGGCCAAGTGAAGAAAGATACAAGAAGAAGCTTCATAGTTACTCCCTGAAGAAATGTTTCCAAAAGACTCGTGGATGGGTGAACCACGATAGAAAAAAGGGAGATGACATCATGTTAACCTCACCAGATGGGTGAAGGAAACTTGGGACATAAATCTTCTGTTTAGAGTCACCAAAAACCAAGTAGAGTACAAAGTTTTGACCGCTTGTACAAAATGGCAATTGAATTGGGCGTGAATACTCTGTAGTTCCTTTGTTTTTCACAACTAGTTATGAATCAAGTTAAAGAGGGGCATAGGGCATGGAAAGCACCTTACTAGAGTACTGGATGAAGTTCATAAATATGAATTAGGAATTCAAATAACGTCACATTTGACATATCCCGATAGAAAAAATTGAGAAAAAAAAAAATCTTTCTAAAATGGCTATGAACGTCTACCCAAGGGAATGCAAGTTTAGATAATCAACATTCCTACTACCAAACAACCTATTCGAGTCCAACTAGTTTAGGGAGGACCAAGGTATTGGATATATGAGTACTTAGTAGATAAGAAGCTTCAATAAGAACCAGCGAAAGTCAATTATATCATCAAGAGGTCTGCAAAATATGTGGTTACAGCATGGACTCTTTATAGGTAGTCGTTTTACAAGTCTTTTCCTCATATACATGTATTCGGATGAAGCTGCAAATGTGTTAGAATAGATCCATGGTGGAAGATGCATACATCATCTGCAAGCCAAGATCTTCATTAAATTAGTGCTCTAATAAGGCTATTATCGGTCTTACTTGAGAAAAGATGACAAAGATTATGTTCGAGTGAAGTTTATTATTGGTCTTACTTGAGAAAAAATGCCAAAGCCGAGTCAAAATTTATGTGGAACCTCCGCCAGTTACGCCGCAACATAGAGCCTTCTACACTGTGACACCACTAAAGTCAAAGCTGAGTCAAACTCTAGACGATTACGCGACACCGCAGCGGAAACCTGTCTACGCCACGGCTCTGATCCTACACTCTATAAATAGGAAAGTTTGGCTAGAGTTTTGGATCCAAATTTTCTCTTTTTTTTTTCCAACCGTCTTTTGTCTTTCTCTTGCATTCTTCCAACAAATGAAAGCCTCCATTGATTTTCCATCTACCGTAGAAGTTTAGTTAGGTTTTTGGTACAGATTAGTGTGTAATCTTAGGCTAATCAAGAGCTTTGCTCAATCTATTGCCGCCCCACACTAATTAGGTTTATTGTTTACTTTTTTACATCTTGATACTTGGTTTTTGAACATTGTAATCTCATACAAGTTGTTCAATCCATTAGTATGTTTTTTTTCTAGCAATTCGATATTATATAATTTATGCATGATTATAATTCACACTTCCATGTATAACTAATCCCTTGTGGATGGGATGTAGTTGACTTAGTGTTGTTTTTCTATTTAAAATGTTGCTAATTGTTTAGTTGTTCTTCACACTTTTCGTTGTGGTGGTTCGTTGGGTTCCATGTCTAGTTATGGATTGATCACCCACGACTTTAATCACAACGCGAGCTTCACCTTTATCATAGGGTTGTTTGTGTGGATCGAACCACTTAGTAGATTAACATCATTGCAATTAAATGATTTAGGGTTTTCTATGCCTTTCTTAAGAACCGGTCGCATTGCCTACACGTATGTGATCCCTTTGCAATCATATACCTAGGAGAGCAAGCTACACCTAGGTATTAACTGAGGATGGTGTATTTTTATTGAGTGTCAAGTGAGCCTTACAATAGACACTTGATTACTTGAGTGGGCTTGAGGTAGTGAAAATTCAACAACTAGACATTAGTAGTTAAATAGGGCAACACCCAATTCATAACGTTTGATTAATCTTCGCTTTATTTACTGTTGTTTGCGTTTATTGCACTTTACATTCTCGCAATCAAAACACACACCTATTCATTGTTCATTTTCTTGCCTAGTTAAATAGCTACATCATAGTAATCCTTTTGCTACCGCTTGTTCATTGTGGAGACAATATACTCGAAACTTATTGTTTCTATATTACTAGTGCGACTCGAGTACACTTGCTAGAAATTCGCACCAACTTTTTGGGGCCATTGCCGGGGAACAAAAGGCTACGGTAAAAGTTTTTATAGGTTGTAGTTATCTTTCCTATAGTGTGAGTCGTTCTTCTTGGAGGGTGTATGCAAATGACTGTTCATGGCAGATGTCACGATCAACCCTTAGCATTCAATTCGAAATTCGAAAGTCTTCTCCGGACAAAGAAGAAGGACACTTCTGAAGATAAACGTCACATCATGGTGAACAAGACCCCCTAGGGAGTGAACACTAGAGAAAACACCAACATTTTGTCTGCTAACAATGGGACAAGTGGTGGCACCGGTCCTTCGACTCTAAATGAAAATCTGAAGACGCCTGCTCGTCAGTATAATAACAATTTGGATGACTCTACTAGGGGGCAAACCCTAAATCATCCACTTGGAGGGCTCCCGAATTCCTCCAATATTGAAGGTCCGGCGAATTCAGTACCTGACACTATTTCGCAACAAAACTTCATACAATGGAAGCAGTCTCAAGCTCCCTTATACCAGCATCAGCAGAATCAGCAGATGCAGTTAGCCGATCTTCAAATGGCACTGCAGATAACATTGGAACTCCAGCATTTTCAGCAGAATCAACTGCCACTGAAGCAGCAACATATGGCGGCATGATATAACCAATAACAACAGTAGAACCCTGATAGTTTATGGATGAGTTGCCCCTAAGGCAATTTCCCCATTTGGATGTTCGGTATGGAAGGCGTAGGCAATGCGGAGCAACATGTCTATGGAGACTTGATTTCCTAAGTGTCCCCTCCGAAGGGTAACTTTGAGTTGAAACCTATAATGATCACCGCAGTCCAATCTATCGGGTAGTTCCGAGGGAATGACCGCGAGGACCCCATAATCCATGTGACCAAATACATGAGGGTCATCGTGAACCTTAATAGTAATGTGGTAACGCAAAAAATTATTGTGTTGAACATGTTTAGATATTCTCTCTTGGAGCGAGCCTTAGATTAGTACTATTCTCTCCAATTGTCAGTAGTCTCTACGTGGTAAGTGATGGTCTGAAAGTTCTTGTACAAATTTTTGTCTCACAAAGAAAAGAAGTAGAAAGCTAGAGCCATCTCTGTTTTTCAACAACTCCCTAGGGAAGCACTTAACGAGGCATGGGAGAGGTTCAAGGGAATGCTAGAGGCATGTCCCTATCATGAACTCAATGACAAAGAGCAAATCAAGTTCTTCTACTATAGTTTGCATCCTAGTTGTTAAAACACTCTCAATGTCATATATGGAGGATCTCTACTCATGTGGACGACAGAACGACATTGTGCGATTATCAACACCCTTGCAAGTAATCGTACGAGTGAAGATAATTATAGGGGAGGTGCTTCTATGGGAAGTAACTCGAGTGATTCAGCCATAAAGGGAATTTAAGAACAGATCAAGGCTATATTTGTGAACCAACAACAAATGATGGAGGCTGAATCAAGTGTAAGTGCACTGCTAAGTGACACAACTCCCTTGCAAGATAGTCAATGCGTCACATGTAGTGGAGATCACAATTATATCCCGAGAATGCCGCTTCATTGAACTGTATAGGCAGAAAGGAAAACACTCCGTATAACAAAAAGTATAATCCTAATTGGGGAAATCATCCAAATTTTAGCTATGTGAACTCCGAAAATGTGCTTAACTCTCTGCAAGAGCAAGTGTGTAGCGATTTCGCTCCTCTCAATTCCACATAACAGTTTATCAAGTTCAACTGATGCAAGGCAGAGAGCCCAATGTAACGCTCCCCCTCTCCAGCATCCACCACCTCAGAGTATCAAGGTTGTATTGCAAGACTTTATTACCACATCTCTACGAGATAGTGGAGAGACACTTGTCATGATTATGGAGTTGCAACCTTTGCAAAAGGACACTGAAGTCTCCGTGAGGAAGCTTGACACTCAAGTAAACCAAATATTGCTTAGAGCAATAAGTACGAAGCCACCAGGTTCACTTCCAAGTGACACCATTGATCCCAGCGCCTCTGATCCTAAGCAAGTGATGTTAGTCACGGTTGACATGAAAATTGGGGGGTGGGGGGGAAGGGAAAGAGAAAGTCCAATTTGAAGAAGTTGATAAAACCCCTCCATGATCAAGTGGAGGTTGACAAGAAGAAGAACCCGTGATATTTTGCCGTGACATGCAAACTCGTCATGAACCATTGGTCTCGAGGTTTGTGTGACACAAGAGCATCAATCAATATCGTGCCGCTCAAAACGTACAACAAATTGGGCATCAGAAGACTCCAACAAGCATTAAACAAGATAGAGTTAGCTGACGGTTCGGTAGTGCATCCTAGTGGAGTTTCACGAGATGTGAAGGTGATAAAGAGGAAGTTCCTTTTCCTTGTGGATTTTGTTGTGCTCAACTTTGAGCCCAATCCTAAGCTTTCGATATTATTTAGAAAACCATTCTCGGCTACTGCAAAGGCTCAGATCTATCTCGAGGGTGAACAACTCAAGCTTCGAGTTGGGTATGAAAAAATTTTGCCCCTGAATGGTGAAGACGAGGAAGAGAATGCGCCATTTCAATTCGCTCATGCTCGAGCTCACGACTTCAAGTAACTTGTGAAGCCGAGTTTGATTTGAAACCTTGTTAAAGGTCATTTTTGTGTCCCTTGAGGGCCATTCAAGTCAAGAAAACGAAATTAAACAAACGCGCTGGCTGAAAGGCAACCTAATATATTTCAGTTCCTCACCATGGCATACTAGGACCTGATGGAAAAAGAGTGGCAGTAAATCAACAGTTACGCCATGGCATGAGAATATTTACGCCGCAGCGTAGATCCATCCGCGACGCGACGTCGCGTTTGCAACTTATTTCTAATTTTTCTTAAATTTTGGATTTTGGAAAGAATTTCTGGGTAAGTTTGTTGGATTTTTTCTATTTCCTTAGCCTAATTTATTTAGGGTACAAAAATTTGAGTCTCTCACACAAGTTTTAAGACTCTCAAATCTTATTTTCATTGTTCCACTTTGAAGGCTTTTTCTCCAAGCAACATTGAAGACTCCATTAAAGCTCTCTTTGAAGCTCTCCTCCAAGGAAATTAGGTGCAAAGTTCCATCTTTCTTAACTATTTCATCTTTAGAGTCTTGTAGTTTTGTGGCATTGGTGTTTGATTCTCTAACATTTCTATTTTCAATCTTTGATTTTCAAAATCTCCCTCTCCATCTCATCGATGTCTAGATGCTCTACAAAGAGTACGAGAATGTGCTTCTCTAACTCCATGGTTGATCCTATTGAGTTGTCATCTTCTCCTTCCTTGAAAGTTGAAGATGATGACCATGAGACTTCAATTGAGAAAGACCCAAGTGAGGCATCGTCATGTGAGAATATGCCTAGGATCAATGCGAGGTACCAGTCTATAACCCTTCTAACATGCCCAAGGATCAATGCGAGGTATCGGTCTATGACCCTTGTATCTTTGTATCAGAAAGAGCGTTTAAACATCACGAAAAGCTAATTTCCCGAGGTGTGAAACTAATACCGGAAAGAGGCTTTTCATATGTTGAAGGAGAAGTGAAACTTATTTTGTCCCAAATTCTTGCAATGGGATATGTTGATTTTGCCATGAATTACATGTCACATGGTTCTTTGAATGTAGCAAGGGAGTTTTACTCAAACTTTGTGCACAATACTGGTCAAATCCCTCCCGTGCGTGTTATGGTCTAAGGCAAGAACTTCATAGTTAGTGTCACAGTCATAAAAAACCACCTTAAGGGAACAAACATCAACCACAATTCTTGTAAATTCTATGATGTCTGCGAAGCGAAAAAGTGGAATTTGGAGGAATTGATCGAGGTACTCTATTGCCCAATAGATAGAGTCACATTGAATGATAAAGGAGTACGAAGGGTAAAGAAAAGGGACTTATGCTTTGAAGCCAAAGTTTTTTGGGCAGTTTCCGTGAACACCCAATTATTCCCCACCAGAAACATGACCGAGGTTTTGGGTGATCATCTTTTCATGATATTTTTTGTATTCTAACAAAACGAAAAGTGCATATTGGAATAATTATATTTTCATGAATGAGAAGGGTTGCCAAGTCCGATAGGCTATGGTACCCCGGTCTCATCAATGACTTATGCAAACAACGTGGAGTCGAAATATTGGATTGGAAGGAGAAGATCCGAGGTGCCATAGCTATCACACGCTGAGGAATCAATTTGATTGGCATGGGATCCGGCGTGTTTCTTGTGGAGAACGGGCAAGGACTTGGGGGTTGTTATATGGTGAATGTTCTCTCAAGTGAAAAGAAAAAAAAATGAAAAAGAATGGACAAAATAGAAAAGAATGAAAAGAAAATATGATCAATGTAAAGAAAAGAATAACCAATTAAATAAAAGAGAGAGAACTACCAAAGTGAAAACCCCAATTCATTGAATAAGGAGTAGGCAAAATTGAAAGGATGTAACAAAAGGGGGAATACAAAATTCGAAAGTGTGAAATGAGGTGTAGGTGACATTGAGCTCACTTGAGGTAATTAAACTTAGTTCAAAATTCCATCCATACCTTGAGTCTATCCTTACATTACAAACCAATAAAATACCTCTTGATCTTATTGAACCAAAGACTCATAGATTAGTGGAGTAGTAAAATAAATCCCAACTTATAGAGTGAATAGCATGTCATGTGTAAACCTTGGGGCACATTGTTTGAATGATCTAGGGATGCCCAAATGACAAGAACACACACACGGTGAATCAATGCTATAGTTGTCTTGTTTGTGTAACATGTTTGAATTGATCTTGAGTAGCCTTATCAGTCATTGTATCTAAAAGAGAAAATATGAAAACTCGTACATTGAACCATATTTTATAGTGTCCAATTCATGAATACTTTATTAGATTGCATATAGGGTAGTTGCATGTAGAGTAGCATAACATAAATTAGGTCATTTTTCTATTTTTAGTCTCCTTCGCATGAGGACATGCTCAAATATAAGTTTGGGGGTATTTGATAACTTGTATTTCTACGTGTTATTTGTCCCTATTTTATGTTGTGTATGCCTTAGTAACGACTCATTTTGACCTCTTGGAAACCCTAGCAAAAATGTCGCGGCATTTCTAACTCTATGTCGCAGCGCCGGTGGTATTTCGAACGCTTTAGGGCCTAAATGATCTAGGAAAATTGTGTGCGGCCACAAAGCCGAAGATGTACTCTTCAACTTTGCTGAAGGGCTCAACTCAATTTGGGTTGGTTTAGATTGTAGAATTACTGAATTACCCTTCAAACGTCTTTCTGTTAGTATTGTGAATTTCACCAAAAATTCCCTTTTGGAATTTATCCTTTGTTTACAATGCTTAACCTTTCCTATTTCGCCCATTTCGGTCATCACATGTGCTCCATATGACCTAAAAAGCACATTAAAAACCTTGTGCATGTAAAAGAGGCAAAAATACAACAAAATATACATAAAACTACTGAAAATAAGCTAAAAACAAAAAGTAAACTAAGACACTCATAAAAGTCAAACAACACTAAATGCGTCCAAATAACATCATTAAAGCTCAAATGAGAGATGAAAATGCTAGAACCTTGCTAGTTTTAGTATTATTTAGGGTTAGATAACTAGTACAAAATACGAGTTATCAATGCACAATGGATTTTCGGGTGCTAGTGGGCGGCGGGAGACGTCGGATGTCGACCATTGGCACTTGGCATGCGCAATGACTTTTTGAGCGCTGGCAGATGGCGGGCGACATTGGTCATCGACCATTGGCACTTAGCATGCAAAATGCCTTTGGAAGCCGACGACCAATATTGGGCGTCGCCAACGGGCTTAGATTTTACTATTGTGGACTTGTGACCTCTTTGATCCCACAATCTAGGGATGGTTTTGGGATCGAGAGTTTGGATGATAGGGCACTCGGGTGCCACGCGTTTGGTTGTAATTTGTCGATTTACTTATGATTTGAGTAGCATTAGTATGGAAACATATATTCATGTTTGGAGGCAATTGATAGGAAGCATAGTGTTTGTTATATTTTAACTTGTCAATTGTCTGTCAATGAAGTAGGATTTTTCCATATAACTTCAGTGACTATTTCAACAGGAAACACATTTAAATTAAGGTTCACTTTGTTACTGATGCTACCCAAAAAATCATAAGTTTTTCAATGACTTAAAAAACGCCACGTGGCAAGTCCGAAGTGCCCGTGAAGTCCACACACTCATGCGAGCCCGCAAAGTCCACGCACCCATGTGTGCCCATGAAGCCCACGCGCACTTGCGTGCCCGCGTAGCCCAAGC
>JAYMTA010006063.1:0-10779 GCA_036897625.1 Pelargonium cotyledonis | reverse complement strand
TATTTTGTTAAACTTGTTTATAAAAAAAAAAAAAAAAAAAAAAAAAAAAACCTTTTCTGTATTAAAAGAAAAATTAATGTAAAATTTAAAATATATTAAATAATTTTTTTTACTGTTTAATTATTTTGCTGTAGTGATTTATGTGACGTGAATATAAAGTACAATCTATAGAAAAAAGAAGCTGCCACAATTTAATTATATTATTTATGACACAAAATTGCTTTGTTAGTTTATTTAGTATTTTTGAATTCCTAGTACAGAATTTTATAAAAATTTAAGGAAACAAATAAATAAGCATTTCGTCACATGCCGATATGATAAGGACAGGAGATGTTAGAAACCTTCCATATATTTCCATGTAGTATTTAATTTGGTAGTGACAGTGCAATGAAAAATTATAATGAATTAAATATACTTTTAGAAATAAATTATTTATTAATTACTTGCAAAAGTTAAAGTCAATAAATAGGAATTATATGATGTGAACATGGCGGCTCAAAATTGTCTAAAGCGTGTCCAATCTTAGTTTCATGATTTGACCAATTATCATAAAATTGTGGATAAATAAAATAGTTTGGTACCCCCTTTTAATTTGCTTATTTTCAGTTTTAGTACACTATTTATACTTGACAATGAGTATAAATGGGTCGGCTTAAAAAAAATAAGAACGTATTCTTGTCCATCCATATTTCGTCTGTAAATAACGTGTGAGTTTTTTGGCTTGACCAACTTAGCCTCACGGTAGACTTGGCAATTTAGGCCTTTGTGGGTCTTATCTGTCCTAATCTTTTCTATTAAGTAGCGAGTCACTTCATAACTAACATAAAGATGTTCGGTAAAAATGGATGTAAATTGATTGTATTATACATCATTCGACCTGACAATTCAAATTTAGAGTCAAGTACCAGCTTGGAATGAAAAGGTGACCCAAACTCGGAGAAAAGAGTTTTGGGTTTCATATTGAATTTTACGCATATATTAAGTGGATTTTTTCTACTTAAATATTATGTTATGCAATTCGAAACTGTAAAAGCAAAAGACAACATTCAACTGCACTTTGAAGCAGATTCATATCGCAAACCCTAACTAGACAAATTAACAATAAGTCAACAACAACAAAAAATTTATATTTAAAGATTTAAGAAATATCATGAGAATCTAAACAAAATAAGTCATAAAATAAATGACAGTTTAATAAAAAATTTGAAGTCATCAAATCTTCCCAATCTAGCGCAATAACAAAAGTTGACTAATTAATGTTCTAACGATAATTTCAAATCAAAAGTTGAGGCCCTTAGAGGAGGCGTAATAGTCAAGACACACATCTTCATGTGGGAGGTCGTGGATTCAAATCTCACTGCGTCGGGTAAGGTGGGATTTTGGGTTAAAAGAAGAGAGCTACCCCCTATTGTGTATACCAACTTTTCGAAAAAAAAAAAAAAAAAACCAAAAGTTGACTAATTTAAATTTTTTTCATTTATAATTTAATAAAATTGAGATCAGAATAAATTGACACAATTATTTGATAAACCCAATGGTTACTTGTAACCTTCTTTTTTACCGTAAAATATAATTCATATGACGAGGATCACATGAATAATTAATTTTTTCAATTCAAACTTACATAAGCAATAATATTTTATATAAATATATACAAAAATAATATTCTAGTACTAAATTAAAATAATTTGAATTGTATTAAAAAAAATATGCAAGAGCAATTAAGGTTGCTATACGACTATATTGACTGAGGTTGTCGGAACTTTGCTTGCATTTCTAGATACCGTCTTCCGGCTCAAATTTGGTTTATGTTACAATTAAAATTATATATGATATATATTAATTGAGAAATAATTAACAAATCGATTCACGAGCCTATATATCAAGTCTAAAGATGACAATTTAAACCCCGAACTCAAAAAATTCAAAATCTTATTTGATTAACTTTCGGGTTGGATCAGACTAGATTAATCAATGAGTAAATTTGAAAATGAATTAGACTGTAAAAAATCGCATATTTTACGCTCAAAAAGCAAAACTCGAACGAGATCAAAAATCTCTCTTTTCGAACTCAGGTTCGACTCTATCAACTCGAATAATCCCGACCCTAAACTCAAAATTGTCACTTTCTTAAAAATGTTCGACCCGAAAAATGCTTCTAGAAACATTAAATGTACATAAATAAGCTTAGATATCTTGTTTGACCTAACCAATGATTATCTAATAATGTCAAATGCCGTGAACAACCTCCCAAACCTTCCATGTTTTCAGTTCACAATTCACATCGATTGTGACAAAACAAAATGTATAAAATATAAAAACGATTAACAGAATTTAAAGAAATTAACAATTCAAATTTTTTATCTATTCAATTCATCAATATTTTATTGTAAAATTACTCAAAATACGGTTTATTAAATTATTGAAATGGAGAAACATTTGGTCAATTCAAGCAACATTTTCATGTTACATTGGATTGGACCGAGCAGGTTATGAAGGGAAAAAAATTTCAGATCGAGTTTGTTCTAAACATTTTTAGTTCCACCTCAAAAGAATTATTAAGAATATGATCAATTCACAAATTTGATTACGTTCAAATCGACCAATCTAATATTTATAAGATACTAAATCTAACAAAACCGTCGCAAACATTCAAATACTCTAAAATATCCGAGTCTCGACCATTTACTCCGCTAATACACAACTTCTTCTCAAGTTTGAAAAATAATGATTATTGATTTATTGGGAAAGAAAAGGGAGTGAATAAATATGGATAATACCCAAAAAAATAAAAAATAAAAAAGTGACGTAATCATATTTCAATTTCCAACACGTTCTCTATACCTCACTTTTCATTTCCATATAAACCTACAAATCTACGTATTTTTATTCTCATTCCAATTTCAAATCTTTCTTCAATCCAATATTTTTCAAGAAACAGAAAAAAAAAATATTCATTTTTCATGGATACTTTGCCTGAAGAAATTGCTCGGGAGTGTTTAATTTCCACTCCGTATCTTGATTTTCCGGCGATCAAATCGGTTTGTAAAGGCTGGAAGGCTCAGATTGAGTGCCCGGGTTTTATTCGTGACCGGAAAGCCGCCGGAAAAAGCCAAAACTTGGTGGTCATGGCTCAAGTCCGAGCTGACTCGGCTGCGGTTCCGTCTCATCAGCTCACCGTTTTTGAGCCGGCCACCTGAAATTAGCGCGAGTTGCCGCAGTTTCCGGAGTTTACCAGGCGGTTGCCAATGTTTTGCGGGTTGGTTTCGGTTGGGTCGGATCTTGTGGTGATGGGCGGGTGGCACCCGGACACTTGGGAAGCGTTGAGTTGTGTTTTTGTTTATAGCTTTTTGCTTGACACGTGGAGGCGTGGGGCCGACATGCCCGGTGGGGCCCGCTCTTTCTTTGGAGTCACTTCCGATCTTGATCAAACAGTGTACGTGGTAGGAGGGCACGACGGAGAGAAAAAAGCGTTGAAGACCGCTCTTGCGTATGACGTGGCAAAAAACGTGTGGGCCCCGTTGCCTGACTTGGTGTGTGAACGTGACGAGTGTAAATGCGTTTTCCGCAACGGCAAGTTACACTTCATCGGTGGGTACGGGAGCAAGATGCAAGGGAAGTTTAGGAGGAGCGCTGAGGTGTTTGATATTGCCACATGGCAGTGGGGCCCAGTTGACGATGATTTCTTGAACGCTAACGAGTGTCCGAAAAATTGCGTTAGCAATGCTAACGGCTCATTGTATACGTGTCATAAAGGCGATGTGGTGACGTTGAAAGGCGACACATGGGAGGTGGCGACGAAGTTACCTGCGGACGTGTGCAATACAATTTTTGTGATGACATGGCAAGATAACTTGGTGATGGGGTCCTTGGGAAACAGTGGGCCCCACACAACTTACGTGTTGAACTTGAAAAGTTACACGTGGTCAAAAGTGGGGACACCTGAAAAATTCTCCAAAAATGTTCTCTCAGGTTGTTGCTTCGAGATTTAAGTATATAGTTTTTTTCTAATTGTGCAATTGTTGAAATATTATGGTTTTTATAGGGTCATAGATTTAGATAGAACATTATTTGATTCTTTTATTGGTTTATTATTTTATTTGTAAAGTTTTTTAGTACAAATGTGCATTATTGTACCTTTCAAAATTAATTTGAGTAACATTTCTTTTATTAATTTGATTTGTCATTTGCACAATGTTTTTGAAACTAAACCAATACAATATAATCATGGATGACTTCACAACTACTAAAACAAATTTAAATTTGCGCATATAAATCGCATGACGTCTTTTTTAAACGTCTAAAATTTAAACATTTCAAGCGAACGAACCATGTGAAACTTTTGTTACGACATGTTAATTTCTTGAAATTACAATAATTTTTAAAAACGTTATCATTTTAAAAGCATAATATAGTTACACGCTGTATTTAAGACACCAATATGGTGAATCTTCTTATTCCAACTAATGTCCATTCGACTCTGAACCCAAACCCGCATACATTTAATTTTGACGAGCATGACTTTATGTTCGTGTTTGTATCTCTTGCTTATGTCGAATTGAAATCTGAATCTCAAAACTTTCATTAGATTGTGTCGCCAACGTGTGAAATACTGAAGAAGACTTGTTAGATTCTGTGGTGCTGTGCGCAGACACGTAGACCAAAAGTCACATATGACATTCCAATTTTGACCTTTATTAGATTGTGTCGCCAACGTGTATAGATTTGACTATGTTTCATTTATTCTAGAACCATAGTTTTGACTTGCTTCTTTTGTTCTAGAACTATAGTTTTGACTTTCTACGAGACTCATGTTCCAAACTCAAACATTCTATTACAGAGACTTTAATAAGACATTACTATTTGTAAATCAACTGGCATAAATTGTTCAAGCTTAACTCGAACACCGAGTCTCAAATGCGAAATTAACAGTCGAAACCGTTTCATTTCCGAAGCAATGAAGACAAATTTTCCATAAAAACCAGCCAGAATCAATTGGGACACAAACGATACAATTTCGAGAACTCACTACAAATTTTCAACAAAAAAAAAACGAGCAATAAAAGAATGACTCACCGTGGCAGTTTAAGAGTTGTTATTTGATTCTCATGCACTTGGTGAGAACCTCTGCGAATCTTTTGTACATGTGCCGCTTCAAGTACATTCTCTCTACTTTCCTCCTCCCTTTATTCCCCATTTGTTGCCTCGTGGTCGGGTTTTGGAGCAAGAACTCGAGATTCTTGGCGAGGACTTGAGTTCCAGCTCGCCCCAGCGGGTGGAGAAGACCTGTGACGTTATGGTCCACGATCTCTTTTGTTCCTCCCGCCTCTGTCCCGAGCACCTATTCGATATCAAGAAAAAGGAAAACAGGGTCTCATACATATGTACCAATCCATAGGTGTAGAATCTAAGTTACTGTCTAAATGTTCCGAATACGCATGATTGATGATACATAGAATATCAAGACACATTGGTCAAGGAGGACAGTCACAGATACAATGGAAAAGTTGTCGGGACCTGGAAATGAACTTGGAAGCTCACTCGAGACCCCTTTGAGACATTCTTTGTTGAAGATTTTTCTCGCACATATTCTAAGGTTTCGTGTACTTGAATTACTCGGGGGAATATATTATCAGCAGAAGTATAGCAAAACCATCCCTCATGTCCTTATATGTACACACTTAAGAGCATAATACCAGGAAAATATGTCGCTACTTCAAAATATCGATAATGCACGTTTTAAAATTATATCAGAAGTAAATGAAATTTCATTCACTTACCGGAAGACCAAATGCCATAGCTTCGATTGTCACTCTTCCAAATGTTTCTCCCAGTCCCTGCACACATCCCACTTTAAAGATCATTACGTGTAATCTATTAACAATGAATCATATTAAATCTTAGACCGCATAAAAGTGTGACTCATTAGAAAAAAAAGGTAAATCTATCTTCAGCGAAAAGTGAACCTCCAGGCATAAGCGAGCAGTCTATATGCTCAGATAATGATTCACGAACACCAAAAAAAATTTAGGGGCACATGAGTCTGCATAAAAGTACTTTGACATAAAATAGTTGAGAGTGTGAAGGCAGATCACCTGAGAATTTATGACATAAGCATCAGCCGCAGAGTAAAGTGAGGCAACACGTGTTGTTGCTGGGGTCCACAGCACTGACTTTGACAAGTTCGAATGACGGGGCAAGAATCTCAGAAGTCCTTTGACGTAAAGAACCTTATTGCTTTTCGATCCAACAGAACCAATAAGAACTTTAAGAGCCTTCCCCTGAGTTTCGTTAACACCGGCATCATTTGAACTTTGCATTAATGCTCTCGCGTGCTCATTGCCTTTCGAAGTTGGTTGGTCTTGGTCCAATCCCAATGAATATTTTAGCTCGGAACTATCTAGCAAAGGTTTTTGTTCGATCATTTGGCGTGCTGATTCAAGAAGTAAGAACTGGCCTTTCCCGGGGTTTATGCTACTCAAAGACATGACGAGCATATCATTATCTGCCAAACTCATTTCATTTCGAACAGAATCTCGCAACATTTGCCTTTTTGTCAGCATCTTCTCGGGACTGAACGATGGAGTATTCAGTGAACAGGATATAGCAGCTACAAAAGCTAGTTCATCATTGACAGCAAGTGGAACCAGAGAAGGCTGAGATCTGAGGTGGATGTTTTCTTCTTGACACCAAGATAGCCATTGTTTAGACTGTGATTCAGAAAGAAAAATCACCATTCTCACTTGACTAAGAACAAGTTTTGACCGATCAAAGTACTCTCGCCGGTTCTCCATGATCCACCAAGCGATATGACTCGAACCAGCTGTGAAATGATTGATATATTGTTCTGCAACAAAAAATTATAGTTAATGAATACGATTATGCTGAGAAGATAGTAAGATACTGCAAAAGAAGCAAATGTCGGTTTCAAATAAATTCAAACAAGTTTCAGTAACAATGTTACTTATGACTAAATAATCCCAAAATTTCCATCAAAAAGTTTAAAACAAGAAAAAAGTTAATAATACATGATATTGTGAACCTTATTTATTTATTAATTATTATCTTTAAAAATTATAATACGGACCTTGAAATGCAATCAAAAGATGACCAAAGTCTCACATATTAAAGACATGACTCATAAATGCTGGAAAAAAATGATAGAGAGTGGTTTTACGATAATCACAATCCAATGTTTACACGAAAAGAAAATGGTGGATTTATCAAACATTTTGAAGAACCAATGCAATGAAGTAGTTTTAGATAATTGAATTTTTTCTTAAGGTCTCCAATGCATAAAACGCCACATAAACAGAAACATATGCATTGTTATAAAATGAGAAGTGATAATATAGCAAGGTAGAAGTTTCAAATATGTGACAAAACCTTAACCTTAAGCCCCAAAACTCAGGACACGGACTTCATTATTTATTCTCTTCTGATAAAAGAAAAGCGGTTCAATCTACAATACATAAAAAACTTGAATGCCAAAGAAAAGTAATACATTTAATCATACACATAGGTCTTGAATCTTAAACATCCTTCAAAGTGTCAATTTTCTAAGCAGCACCAATTTCATAGCTCCACTAACTATTCTTTTACCTACATAGTGCAAATTATAAGTATAAATATAATGAACTGAAGACTTTTGAAGTCACTGGATGATATGTGTTATAGAGGTGTAAAGTTTAATTATACTGAAGCATTTATTCAGCACAGCATCTTAAAATTCTATCAATAGAAGATTTTCATATGTAGCAAACAACATTAACAAGCTGTAGTGAAAAGGTTCTCACCAATCCATGATGCACAGACTGCCGATCCTGCAATTACAAGATCAGACTTCATTGCAGTTTTGTAGCTTAGCTCTGCTCTGTCCTCAAGTACCCTTATCCTTCTCCTAGCAAGCTCTGGCATCAACCCACCTTTCTTGCTAAGAACAACAGCTGAAACTGTGGCCCCACAGCTCAAAAGTTCTGTAGCCAACTCTAACATCGAAAGTGGAGCTCCAGTCATTGACAGCTCATGGAATATCAAAACAAACTTCCTAGACCAAACAAGGCGTCTAAAATCTCCCTTCCTATCGCAGGTTCCAGATCGCTTTTCAGGACTCCATTCCAGTATTCTATCCTCTATTGACCCAAATGGACCTACAAGCAACCCATATGATGTATTTGTCTTGGGAATTTCAGGTTCCTGCACCTCTACTTCATTGTTATCAACACTTACTATTGCCTTCCTTCTGCCGCGCCCTTTACTACGCAAACTACGTCCTGCTCTTCTGCTCCTCTTCTTTGGAGTTGGACTGTGAGGAGCCGCAATACCATTGTCCTTCTTGGCTAAAACCACATCCATCTTATTACCATCTCCCACCAGAGTTTTACTAGTCCCATTTTTAACTGATATAGTACTCTCATTAGCAATCAAATCCCGTCTAGAACTCTTCTCGGAATCAGAATTCCAATCGCTTGGTTTATTTCCAAACCCTGGAAAATCATCCTTGTTATTATCGTGTGCCCATCGAGACTGTACATAGAACCCAAGATAAGCCCATAGAGTAATTAGAAGCAACCAGTATATTAATCTGTTGCTCCGGAACCACTGTACACCACCACCACCACTTCTACCATCTTTACGCGGAGTTCGGCTAGAATGTAATCTCCGGAATGTGGGAGAGTTCCTAGGTGTTGACCTCCCAGACAATGTAGACTTCAAGCTGCCACCTTGCCTTAAAGACGATTGTCTGACGACATTTCCATGTAAATCTCCTTTGTTAATGCCTTCATCCATTACTTTTGTAAGCTATAACCTATACCAAACCACCAATATCCTTCCACATTGTTTTAATGATATCTGGCTGCACAAAATCAACAGAAAGTTCATATTCCACTTGAATCACTTCATAATGAAAAAACATAAGATTGATTCTAATTCACTTTAAATGATAAAAAAATAAACAAAAAACGAGTTATAGATTCCAAAAAAGAAGATATAAATAAATAAAATATCATGCAAGCCGTAAGGTTGTATTAGACGGAATTAATTCTTGTTCTCTGTAAAAAGGCAAGAAATCTTCAATTCCACCTCCTACTTTTATTTCTATAAAAAGCCAAACTAGCTCAACATTGGAAACGAACAGTACAAACAAAAAAATTAAACAAAAACCTCTCCTGTGTTCCAAATTTCCAATCCAAGAAACAACACTATATCCAGCAATCAAAACCCTAGGAACCACCAAATTATGCATGAAAGTCACTCAACAACTTCAGTAAGCAAATGCGGTCATCAGAACTCAGGATTTTCCATCTACATTTTCTCGGTAAACAAACAAAGGTTAGAGCAACACTTATTGTCACTTCCACAGTACTCATAGCAACATTTACTAAGCGAAAATTCAAGAAAATCTTCAATTCCACTTCCTAATTGATTTATATAAATAGCCAAAACTGGCTCAAACAACCTATACAACACTCGAATCTTGAAAACGAGCTCTACAAACAATCAAGAAACTAAACAAAAACCTCTCCGGAGTTGCAATCCAAGAAACAGCACTACATTCAGCACTCAAAACCCTAAGAACCGCCAAAATATCGACCAAAAGTCACTCAACAACTTCAGTAACCATAAGCGATCTTCAAAGCTCCGAGAAACTAAACAGTAAGAAACAAATCATACCGATCCTCCGAAGCCTGAAGTCCGCATACGATGAACTCAAGATCTGAGCAAAGCTCCAGTTGAAGATCCTCGAATTCGCCGCTCCGATCGCAAAAACAGACTCTTCGGCGGCGAACAAAGCAAGAAGACTCTAGCTTCTGCTGCGATGAGCTTCAAAGCAGTGCCGATGCAGAGACGATTCTAGAGAGAGGAGAGGGAGTTGTAGAGAGAGAGAGTGAAGGTTCTTGGACTGAAGCTAGAGAGAGAGAGAGAGTTGAAGAGTGAAAATGGCGCCAGCGAGTCGACTCGGTCTGCGAAGAAGCTTGGTCAGTTGGAAGAGAAATGATAGCGTACGTCGCTGCTCTACTACGTACTGTTCTATCTCCTTTTTGGTCCGTTAATTGTTCAGTTATGTTGTGGATGGTTGACACGTGGAAAAATTAGTTTTGGAAGTGTCATGTAGCGATATTCTGCTAATCCAGATTATTGTATGCGATAATAATCGGCGTCGGTGGGTCTAATCGAGAAATCTGGACCGTACGATTCATTTTAAAGCTTTCTGATGCCGTTGATTTTGAGTTGACCAGCTTATCCAATAAAATAGTTTGAATATGTATATTTATTTATTTTTTTTCGGAAGGAATGAATATATTTTATTCAAAACTTCAAAGGGTTCAATACTTTGAAGGTGATGCTGCGCCGCGTGGCATTTTATTTTGGATGATATGTCGCTGATGTGGTATTTTATTTTTTAAAAAATTAAAATTAAATAAAATTATCAAAATTAATTTTGAACAAATCATTAAGCTACACGTGTCTCATTTTTAATTTTTAATTGTATTAAAATCTTTTTAAATGCCACGTCAGTGTCACATGTGAAAATAAAAATAAATTATATAAATTATAATGTCACATTGTGCTGCCGTGGCATTTAAAAAAAAAATATAATTTTAAATTGTAATTGAAAATGACACATGTCGCTTATTAGTTGGTTCAAAAATAATTTTGGACAAATCATTAATTGACACGTGTCATTTTAATTTTTAATTATTATAAAAAAATAAATGTCAGTCAGCACCACGTGTGAAAATAAATTAAAATAATATAAATTAAAATACCACGTGG
>JAYMTA010006062.1:0-10781 GCA_036897625.1 Pelargonium cotyledonis | reverse complement strand
ATCATCAAAATTGAAAATTGGTTAAATTAGTTTTCTTTTTCCTTTTTCAAGCGAGGTTAAATTAGATTCTGTGTTAGAAGTTTTTCTGTTAAAAATTAATCATGCATTGATGAGCTTTTTAATATTAAAAATCAATATTTATCTAGAAATAGAAAATTAAGCACCATTAATGATTTTGCATTAAATAGTGTAATTGTAATTTATAAGCTCACATTAAACTTCATCTAATCTAAGGGTAATATTGTCAATTCGAATGAAATATGGTGGATTTAACACTTTTGAAGGTGGATTTATCACCGCCCTATAAATAACTATCATTATTTTGACTACATTATTAAAATTACTATATGAAGTAATGATTGTACGTTATTAATAGATTATGGTAATTGATGAAAACGCGTTACCCACCACCATTTACAGCATATATAATTCAATTGAAAAGTAGTCATAAATTAAATAGTCAATTACACTTTCTTTATAAGGATGATAGTCAATGACACTTTAATTACGCCATTTTAGCATCCAATCCCTCCTAAAAAAACAAAAAAAAAAAAAAAAAATTTCCATATTCATGTAAAACTTCTCTAGTGATTTTATCCAACTCGAATATTAGCTTTGTCGTGTATATGTTATTACTTTAACTTTTTTCTTTTGAAACAAAATAACAGCTTTTATTACTACTCAAAAATTTAAATATAATCAGATAACTTGACACACTAAAACTAGACCAGATATAGAATTAGCAACCCGAACATACTTTCGAGCTCCTAAATTCACTAATCTAAAATCCATAGAGATATTGTCAATTGTCTCGTTCATGAAAAACTTCATCAAACTAAACAAAACGAAATCAACTAAAAGTAACTCATTATTATGAGCTACAAAACCAATACCTAGCACCCTAGATCCTAACATGAGACCCTACACGGCTAATTCAGCAACACTTACCAACCCCTTATTCGAAGCTTTTGTAAACACCAAACCCGGTTTCAAGGACCACCCTCGAGCCCCTTCCCGACCTTAAAGTGGCCAGCCACCTCTCCACTACAGTGTCAAACCCCAGACCTCATTTGTTTAGGCAGACCTTATCAGCTTGGTCCGTCGGTAACTCTTTGACCAACACATTTCCTCCATCTGCAATAGCAGCAAGCCGAGTACCCTGCCCCAGTTGGTCCACCATTCCAGATCGCCGCATTCTCTTGTTCTCCCGTTGCCCTTCTACCGCCTCCTTCACATTGATTCCACTCCTCGCCTTCGCCCTTCACCGATTCCCGTCTTCCTTGCCCTCCTTGCATCGGCCAAGCCACCGTCGCCACCTCTCCTTTTATGCCTTCCACCCAAAACCCTAAAACACCAAAATGCTACGGGAGCATAGAGACCACTTTTTTTTTTTTTTTTAAAGTCAAAATGCATTATTACTTCACTTGAATATAAATGAATGCAATAATCAGACATTGTATAATTTAAGAGAAAAAGATTAAACATGCTCATTTTTTAAAAAAAATTTGGTGTTTTTTTTTATAAGCAAGCGGTACCAATTATTATTAAAAGACCCAAGGGCCAAAAATAAAGGTACAAAAATGAGGAGACAAACCCATCACCTCAAAGCGAGAGAAG
Source organism: Pelargonium cotyledonis (assembly GCA_036897625.1). Taxonomy (NCBI): domain Eukaryota; kingdom Viridiplantae; phylum Streptophyta; class Magnoliopsida; order Geraniales; family Geraniaceae; genus Pelargonium; species Pelargonium cotyledonis. Next base: position 9,164 of record JAYMTA010006062.1, on the reverse strand, counting down.
GGTTTGACGTCCAGGAATGAAAATCAAGATAGGAAATTTGAGAAATATCTAAGCATTGCCAAAGAGAGAAACTAAAGCTCTTGATACGCAAGACGGTATCCTCCACGCTCGGAAATTGGTGCTTGAAGGTTAGCTGATTCTGGCTGAGCCAAATGTGCCAGAGACAAGTTGAGCAGATCAGATCCCAAGCCCGTTGGGATTGCTTGCTGCTCGAGAAGATCGAGGACTAGGAGGAAATCAGTCCTAGGCAGCTAAAGGGCAGTGCTGATCGCACCCCCACCCCCAACCACTGAAAAATACTGGACCAGACCCGGGAGGACCACAGACAAGAAATTGAATGGTGCGAGTATGACTCATCAGCCGAATTGCACAAAGAGCAGCTGAGGTCCGAGAGCCTTGCTGAAGAACACCACGACCAGCCAAAAACACTTTACATGGAATACTCTTAAGGACGGCAAGCCATGTAAAACACTGTATCTTCGGAGGAATAGAGTGTTTCCAAATCGCCTTATGACATGCTAAGCGAACATGCGGAGTCTGAAGGTAGAGAGCGTCGTAGGCTTTCTTAGTTGAGAAAGAACCCGACTTTGATCTTTCTCAGATAGTCACAGCTAAAATAGCCCACCTATTCTCGTAGGTGTGTTTAGTGGATATCGAAATTGATAATTGTATTAAAATAAAATTGAATATAACATGGGACCAAATTGCTTAATTTAGCATAAAATATGAAACCAACTTTGGGTTCTTTGGTCTACTAGCACATTTACTTTTTTGACCCTTTTGAGATTGAAATAAACATATTTTTCCGACCTGTTTTTATAGGAGAACATGAAATTTTGTCAGGTAAAAATATGAGGTGTTAATTTAATTAAAAAAAAATTAGGTTGCTAAAGTGAGCCAAGGTTGGTTTGGTAATTTCACGGTAACAACCGGACAGCAAACGCGCCAATCTTCTCTCTCCTCTGCCCGGCCCCAACTCCAAATCATTAAAAAAAAAAAATACAAATAATAATTCAGATTAATCGTTAAAATTTAAAAAAAAAAAAAAAAAAAAAAAAAACAGTAAAAACAAACAAATAAATAAATAGCCCTTGTTGAGTCGTCTCCTTCCTCCTCGGTTCCTTGTCTGCACGCATCTCTCTGTCCCTCTCTAAAGAGTAAAAAACAACAAACCCTAACAACCACCACTCACTCACTCTCACTCTCTCTCTCACTCCAATGTAACCAACAGATCTTCGCAGAACCAGAAAGATCCAAACCAATTTGTACACACCCACTGTTTAATCATCAACCTCTGCAAATGTAATTGCATCTGGACAGCCACATTTGCTCCACTCTCCTTCTCGATTCGCTTCCCGGATCAGTGTGAGTAGTGAAAGAGAGAGATTTGTTCATTTCGTATGGTTAATTTTTGAAATTTTTATTATATGGGGTTGTTATTATTCTTTCCTTGGATCGTTGATGAATGTGTCTACTTTATTTATTTATTTTAAAATATTCCTTATGTGGCTATCAAGTTCAATGTAGATTCACGTGCTTTTGTTGTTGTTTGGATTTTATTGGGCCATTGGGACTGTTTCCTTTCTTTTCTGTTTCCTGCTTGGCATGTGCTGATTTTTGCTGCTATTGGGTGTTTGGTTATTTGGCTAACTTTTTTTGTTGTTGGTTGGGTGGTGGCTTTTAAGATCAGAAATGGGTCACTTGTGATTCTTGCTTCTCTCTCTCATTGGGAGCTTCTCACCTGCTTTTGGATCAATGCTCTCTGTTTTCTCTCTTTTACTCGCTTACTCACTTCTTGCTTCTGCTATGTCCTCTGAAAGTGAGTGACTTCATGCTTTGTTCATTCATTTTTTGTTATTGCTATTACATTCTGGGTCTTGATTGTGATTGCTGGGAAAATGAAGAGAGAAACTTCTCTTGATGATTTTATTTTTTGATTTTCCTGTTTCGGTTCCGAAAGAATTAGAAGACTGTCCTCAACTACTTCATATCCCTCTACTGAGATTAGGATGGGTTTGGATTGTTGTTTTGGTCCTGATATAAACTTAACCTTAATTTATATAATCCCACCTTTTGGAGGAGATTTTAATATAATACAGACTATTAAATAAATGATAATTACTTGTATTATTGTTTGTATCACTGTTCTGGTAGTTGTTGATGTTCGCGGCTTTGCGCCCCTTGCTATTGCTTTGATGCTCTTCTCCATAGTTATGTACTTATGTTAATGGTTTGTGATTGATTGTTATGGAACAGATCTTGTGGGCTGCTAAATTTCGATACTTGATTTGTGAAGATGGGGGCAGTGGAGTTGAGACGCATAATTCTGCTGTTATTTGCTCTTTTAAGCATTGGAAATGCAGAAGTTTACATCGTGACAGTTGAAGGAGAGCCAGTTGTAAGTTATGAAGGTGGCGTGGATGAATTTGAAGCCACAGCTGTGGAATCTGATGAGAAGATTGATACCACTAGGTATTTACAAGCTTTCTAACAAACTGTTATTTTGATAAATTATACAAAGTGTTATCCTTCTGGCAGTGTCTATTGCTCTGCTTCCACCCAAGCTTGCCAACCTTAGATTCCTTGACCCTGTTCAACTGTTATGTAGATAACAATTTTCCTTATCTATGTGGGGTCCAGACTTGTGAGATATCAGTGTCTAGCCATGGACTTGTCTTCAATTATGTGTCACTGTTGGGCTATATGAGTTCTTTGGATATACTTAAAAAATCCCTTACGAAGTGTCAAGCTAATATACATAAGCAAGTTCTTCGGTATGTACACTGCTAAGTTAAGGATGCGTAATTCTGATTATGGACTGTAGTTCTAGGAAGACTAACTTGAAGCAGAATGCAGGAGCATGGGTTTAAACGATTATGCTTTCTTCCTGATAGGTTGACCTGATTTTAACTCATAATAGATTATTTGTTATGTTTAAGGTTTCGTTTTAAAGACTTCTAACACAAACGTATAGTAATTATTTATATCCATCTTAATCTGGCATGACTATCACTAGATTCATCAATTTTCGTGGGTGGTATCTACTCACTTACGTTTTTGAAATCCATGATGTACTTACTATTCATCTGTTTGATTTGTCATGTGTGAACAAAGTCCCAAAGTGAGCCATAAGCAAAAGTTCCTCTCTTAATTTAGCAAGTTGTACTACATGAGCTATAAACACAGCCATAGAAACACTGAAATTCACCAAGTTTGTGAGCAGATATTATATTTATGCGATCTTTATGTTGTGTCGATCTCTCTCATTATTGCATTGGTAATACTGACCTTTATCATCATTGGCTCTGGTAAAATGATGTTATCCTCTCTTTTTTCGTGATCAGATGTATCTATCACAACAACATATAATTTTAGCATGTATGAATTGTACACCGTGGCTTTCTACCACTTCATATACAGCCAGTTAGGGAAAAGGGGGAAACTTACTGTTTATATTCTATTTCTTATCCTTGTGATAAAATAATTTTATGATCGATTATGCTTATCTCACTATTAGTGTGGATCATTTTTATTTCTTGCTGCCTTCTTGTAAACTTGTTTAGTATGCTTTCTAATCACGCACTCTCTCTGTTATAATCAAGATATGCATGTAAGGATTTAAGTCTTACTCATTCTTCTCCTTATACATTTAGTGAATTGGTCACATCATATGCCCGCCACCTTGTAAAAAAACATGATATGCTTCTTGCAATGCTGTTTGAGCGTGGGACCTACAAGAAACTCTACAGCTATCGACATCTTATAAATGGATTTGCAGCTCATGTTTCCCGTGAACAGGTGAAACCTTGAAATAATCTTATCATTACTTCTTTTTTTGGGCTTTCCAGAGTAACAATTTCCATTCCTCCTGCATTCACATTGTCTTACTTCACTATATATATTAGTAGGCAGAAACCCTAAGACGTGCTCCTGGTGTGAAATCCGTGGAGAGAGATTGGAAGGTGAGGAAGCTAACAACACATACCCCACAATTTTTGGGGCTACCAACTGGAGTATGGCCAACAGGGGGTGGCTTTGACAGGGCTGGGGAGGATATTGTCATAGGATTTGTGGACTCTGGCATATATCCACATCATCCAAGTTTTGGAACTTACAATACTGAACCATATGGGCCTCTACCGAAGTACAGAGGAAAATGTGAGGTTGACCCCGACACCAAGAGGAGCTTCTGTAATGGGAAGATCATTGGAGCTCAACATTTTGCTGAGGCTGCGATAGCAGCTGGAGCATTTAATCCTACTATTGATTTTGCCTCACCCCTGGATGGTGACGGACATGGAAGGTGAGATTCCAGATTTTTATAAGATACCAATGTCAATCGAATCCTGTGCTCATTTGTCCCCCTCCCCCCCCTCTTATTTATATTGTTAGAAGTCTAATATTTGTGAGAATTTTGTGATAGAAGAACTAGAATAAATGTCAGTTAATATGATTAGTGAAGGTACATTGTAAAACAAGTGTTTATGTGGTAGGTAGATGCTTACAAGTTTTTAAGTTAGCCATTTTCATAACGGATCTCCTTGTGCTAATTTTTTTTTTTTTTTGTGAGAATGTTATTCTGATTGATTAACCATTTCCTTTTTCTCCATCATACTAACAGTCACACAGCAGCTATAGCAGCTGGAAATAATGGAATTCCCGTGAGACTTCACGGCCATGAATTTGGAAAAGCAAGTGGGATGGCTCCTCGTGCCAGGTGAGGATTAATGCCTACACTAGTGGCGGTGATTCCATTCCAACTTCTGAACTTTGTTCCTTCTTTGATACGGGAGATTGAAACAATCCATATGTCCAGGATTGCTGTGTACAAGGCACTTTACAGGCTATTTGGAGGTTTTGTTGCAGATGTGGTAGCTGCAATCGATCAGGTGTGCCGTTGTTCAGTGATTATAAATGAAAAGATACTGATGAACTAAAAGAATATGCTAGTACCGTTTATGCTTGAGCTTCTATCAGTTATACTTCCATATAATCTCCCATTTACAGGATTAGTGGATTAGCAAGAGAACCTCCACCATTGGGTGGTTTTACTGGCAAACCGTTGTGGCATATAGTAAGACTAAGTGGCTCATGATTGTTTTTTCTATTAATAGTTCAAGTTCTAAAAAAAACGGGCTTCAATTTTTGGAAGAACGTGTAGGTGCGGTAGGTAAAGGCAGGTAGAATCATCCTGTTCTAAAAAATAAGTTGCTGATTCTGATTGTAGAGGAAGGTAATTCTGATGCAAGGAGCATTCACTGAAAGGGATCACGCTGTCAATTGAAAAACTCAGAACTTGTAAAATATCTTTTTGATATCCTTCTGCCAAAAGATGATGTTCCTATAGAAAAGACTTGGGCAGCTTTCGAAAAGTTAGTGAAAATGAAGTGTACAGTGACAAGAAAAGCACAAACTTATAACATGATGACACTTAGTTTTTTGAGTTCAGAATTCCAAAATTACGATCAGTCCTTTTTGGCAGTTGTTTTTCTTATCAATAAACACTTTGGCTACTTCCTGGGAAGTTATTAACTGTTTGTATAAAAATGTTGATAAGAAATAGTAATACTTTTTTCTAGTGGATAAAGAGCTTGAAGATAGACTCTTTGGCTACTTCCTGCTCCTTTAAGGTTAGCCGCATATGGTTAGAGGGTAAAGCTATCCAATCTCTTAATGCCTAGTTGATGTTTGTAACTAAACCTAACCAGGAAAGAAAAAAAGAAAGAGGAAGAATGGCTCTTCAGTTAGGATCGAGTATACGGTAGTTTTGGAGGCAGCCATTGCTCTTGTCAGCGTAGTGGACATAATAAAGATGAAGCGTCAAATCTTGTGTGGAGATTGAAGTTCTTTGTGCAAAAAAGTTGCCTAAATAATTATCTCTTTATACAGTTTTACTTGAAAAAGAGATAGATGTTAATCATTTATTAACTTAATGATTATAATTGGATTGCTGTCTTATGAACAGGCTGTTCATGATGGTGTAGACATACTCAGCCTCTCAGTGGGGCCAAACAGTCCCCCGGCAACCACAAAAACAACATTCTTAAATCCTTTTGATGCTACGCTTCTTGCAGCTGTGAAAGCAGGTGTATTTGTTGCACAGGCTGCTGGAAATGGTGGTCCTTTTCCTAAAACGTTGGTTTCTTACAGCCCTTGGATAGCATCTGTAGCAGCTGCAATTGATGATCGCAGATACAAAAACCATCTAACCCTTGGAAATGGGAAAATTTTAGCTGGACTTGGGTTGTCAGGTAATTTTATGGATTTATTTAGCTTTTTTGTTGTTGCACTCCTTTTTCTTGTTGTTTGTGTACTTGAATTGCCACCCCATTTGTAAAACTCTACTAAAATTTTTGCGGTAAAAACTACCTATTCTAGAGGTCCATTATTATGAAAAATCCAATGAGAAGCACATTGAGGCGTATCTATAAAAATTCATTGACATCGTCACATGGATGATCTATCGGATCCCTTTAACCATTGTGTTGTTGGATTTTGAAAATAACTCGGAAACCTAAATGTCTGGATTGAGTTTACCCAAAAACAAATGCTCATGCCTAGGTCTAGCCATCTAGGACACCAAGAAGACATGATAAGTCTAGTGTTTTCCAGTTTTCCTTAGTGAAGAGATGCCCATAATATTATATATTAGACAAACAACTTAGTAAAAAACATTTAAAAGAGATCCTAACACAGCTGCCCTAAGGCAATGATGTTTGACAGCGTATATTGACAGACCTTCAACATGGCTCTATTACCTTATAGGATATGATATGTAATATTGACGTTATTTGATGGTAAAAGAGAAACCCTTGTATAGGGCATTGCAAGAGTTGACTAATATTCAAATAGGAAATAGGCATAGGCCTAGTCTAAGGTTTAATCTACAGAAACTTTGAAGATGTTCTTAGGCATAATCAAAGAATCTCATAAATCACGGGATTCTTATTCAATTCAACAAATACGTTATTTGTGCTCTGTTAGTATCATTTTGGTTCTTTTTGCTCTTTGTTATTAAACGCTCAAGCACTTTTCATGGTTTACTGCAGCTTCTACTCATGCCAACCAAACATATAATTTGGTTGCTGCAAATGATGTGCTACTTGATTCTTCAGTAATGAAATATAGCCCCTCAGACTGTCAGAAGCCAGAAGTCTTAAATAAAAACTTGGTTGAGGGCAACATTCTTCTTTGTGGCTATTCCTTCAATTTTGTTGTTGGTACTGCATCAATCAAGAAAGTTGCAGAAACAGCTAAGAGTCTTGGTGCAGTTGGCTTTGTTCTTGCTGTGGAAAATGTTTCTCCAGGAACAAAGTTTGACCCTGTTCCTGCTTGTCTTCCTGGGATTCTTATTACAGACGTCGAAAAATCTATGGTAACTATTCGACCCTTCTCCTGCAGCAGTCTGCTTACTCAAAGTTAAGATTTTCATGTCAGGAGGGATGCAAAATGTGAAATATGGTTTCATAGTTTAGTAAAATATTATCTAACCTCCATATCTTTTCTGGGGTGTTGGGTCTTTTTGTTCTTACTAAGTATGCCCATAATTCACTTTGGCATATACTATTTGCATGCATCGTAGTTCCTTACTGAAAACCTCATCCTCATTCCATAGCAGTTTTCATTAGTTCTTACATGGCTTGTTTTTCCTTCCTTGTATTCATCCTTCTTTTGCCTGATTCTGATGCTATGTGACTTGGTGCTTGGCATCACTGTTCTTTTAGGATCTCATTGATTATTACAACATATCCACATTAAGAGATTGGACTGGACGAGTGAAAAGCTTCAAAGCTATGGGTAGCATTGGAGATGGTTTGATGCCTAAACTCTACAAATCAGCACCACAAGTGGCTTTGTTCTCAGCTCGAGGGCCTAACATAAAAGATTTCAGCTTCCAAGATGCAGACCTTCTAAAACCTGACATTCTAGCTCCCGGTTCTCTCATTTGGGCTGCTTGGTCCCCAAATGGAACAGATGAACCTAACTATGCTGGTAAGAAAAACACTGTTATCTGAACCTTGGCTTATCTTTGTTTTAAATATCAACTGAGGATTAGTTTTTGCCTCTGCTGAAATTTTGCTTAAAGCAGAATTGATTCCGTCGAATCTTTTGCCACTTGGACATAATTAACTATTAGGCAGATGATTGAGGTTGTCCCTCTATTAGAATCTATTGACTTGCACCCCATTTTGTGTTCTGAGATCATGAAAAATTGTTAATCATGATTCTTTTTGCTCTTTATCTCATATCTTTTCAGTTATCAAATGTTAAAAAGATAAATGCATGGTTAGTAGAAGAATGTGTAGACTAATGATAAACTGCGTGCACTCAGTCAATTATTTGATTTGAGCAGGCGAAGCATTTGCCATGATATCTGGAACTAGCATGGCTGCGCCACATATAGCAGGCATAGCTGCTCTTGTGAAGCAGAAGCACCCTCACTGGAGCCCTGCTGCCATCAAATCAGCCTTGATGACGACCTCCTCAAAGCTAGATAGAGCAGGAAGACCACTTCAAGCCCAACAATACTCTGCATCAGAATCCATGACGTTTGTGAAAGCTACACCTTTTGATTATGGAAGTGGACATGTTAATCCAACAGCTGCTTTGGATCCTGGACTCATCTTTGACGCAGGTTCATCCTTCATCATTATAATATCATTGTTTAGTGAAACACTTTAAAACATGTATACTGTATAGCAGAATAAAGTAAGTCAGAGATCTTATTCTAGTATAATCACATGAACCAAAAATTAGAAGAAAATCTAGAGAAAAAGTTTATGAAAAGATATGAAGCACTGGGACTATATTATGAAATCCTGAATGTTTGGAGAACTGTTGGTTGCTTTATTTCCTGAATCTGAAAGTTGCAGTAGTCTTGTGTCGCTCATCATTAAGCAGACTCTATCGCACCTTGACTTTTGTTTACTGTTTTTTCAAGGTTACAAGGATTACTTGGGGTTCTTGTGCACCACCCCAGGCATCGATGTTCACGAGATAAAGAGCTACACAAATTCGCCCTGCAACTACAGCATGGGCCACCCGTCCAATCTCAACGTACCATCCATCACCATAGCCCATCTTGTAGGAACGAAGACGGTGACACGCACAATGACAAACGTAGCAGAGGAGGAAACATATGTGATGACAGCCAGAATGGCACC